>CAJHQP010001824.1:0-101529 GCA_905132765.1 Moricandia arvensis
AACCTAACTTTGATGATATCTCACAGTTGAAACGTGAAAGAGTGATTGCTAACTAATATGTTAACATGATCGAGTTATCAGATAGGTTAATAAATACATGCCATTCTAAAGTTAATCCAAGAATGTAGCTTCTCATATAGAACACCATTTTAATACTTCAGCTAAATAGAAAAGTGTTAAAAGAATATTTTTTTAAGTGATAGACCTTAACGAGAAGCATTATCTAATTCTTCGTAAATGAAAACCTTTAAACGTTGCAGCTAACTTTATGGAAATCTATCAGTTGAAATATGGGAAACGAAAACACAACTATCTCTTAAAAACAAATTATGATTTAACAAGTCTAAATGTTTTGGAAATAGATGGATACGAAAATGAATGATTCAGTTGAGGTAAATGCATCAGTCGACAATTCTGATGATCCTGATATAGCATTATTAAGAGCCCTTGAGAGTCAGTGCCTAGAACAGAGGATGTGATGCATCAACTAGTATCTAGCCCAAAAAAAGAATGCATTTTTACTACTAGAACCTAGGTGATTAATTGCAAAATAGGTGATCAATAGATATATCATTGGGTCTATAGTTACATACATGGCTTAATAAAACATGTGCTGGTATTTTATTTATTCACCATAATATAATTAAGAAACTAACATAACCGTATATCTAAATACTTGTCTGTCTCTGGCCGGGATGTTTTGGCTTGTATTCTCACCGGCACGTTGATTACGGACCAAAAATGTTTGGGTTAACAATCACTAAGATCAATATTTCTAAACAAAATTAGCACAATATTCATATGTCTTTTCACTATTAATGAATCAAGAACCATCTCAAAAAAAAGCTAATAGGAGATAACTTCTCCGTATCATGACTAATTGATCTCGGATCCAAAATCAAAACTCTCCATCAAACAAAATATAGGGAAGAAAAACAAATCCATAAATATTATAAAATTAAATTTAATAAATCAGTTTCAGATTAAATAAAGGTCGTAGATTAACACTTTAATAGTGAAAACCTAAGATCCATGGTAAGGATTACCATCAATAAAACAAAATTTCATCAGAATCACAATATCACATCCATTTCGCCTAACTCACAAATCAATTATGAAGGTATATCCTGAAGAATATATCACAAAACAAAACAAATTTCTTATGAAGATGAGATTTTTAATACAAACATATCTGTCGAAAGAAGAAAGATTTATTCTAAAAAATGGTACAAAATGATAGTGAATATCATGTACACATAGTTAAATAATATGTTTTTATGTATATCATTGAAGCATGATCTAACACATAAATAAACTTCATTAAAACATTTTAAGTGTACTTATTTGACAAGATTTACATGGTTCACCGGAAAAATCCAACTGATCTGACTAAGGGATACCTTGCAGTTCGAGGTAAGAAGGATCAAATGGATAATTGTCAAGACAAATCACCTCGTGGAGCGGTTACTCAACAACCTGAAATTCCCTGAGTAAAGAATGACATGTTCACCATAAATATCCGAAGTAGTTGGATCGAACCGAACAATATAAAAACAAGTCAAGCTTATAGATTAAAAGGCTTAATCTTATTAAGGACCAGTGTTACAATATATATACAGAGGGCATAAGGTCATTAGGTATTATGTATTGACTAATCTATCTTTTCTATATATACATACTCTACACGCCCCCTCAAGATGGAGGGAGGTGTGTCACTCCAATCTTGTTTGTCAGGTGTTGAAATCTTGGTCGTGAGAGAGGTTTTGTGAGAGCATCCGCGAGTTGATCATGAGTTGATACATGTGACACCCGTAGAGCACCAGAGTTCACATTGTTGCGGATGAAATGGTAGTCCAACGCAAGGTGTTTCATCCTAGAGTGGAAGATGGGGTTGGCGGAGAGGTAAGTCACACCTACATTGTCGCAGTAGACCACTGGTGTTTGAGGTAATGTGACACCCAACTCCGTAAGTAAAGAACAGACCCAGCGGATCTCAGAGGCTGTGTTCGCAACTGCTCGGTATTCAGCCTCCGTCGAAGATCGTGCAACACCATTCTGTTTCTTTGAAGACCATGCGATCGGAGAGGTGCCAAGGTAGAGAATGTAAGCGTTAGTGGAGACAAAATCATTGGTGTCACCTGCCCAGTCGGCATCAAAAAATGCATGGAGCGATAGTGGAGATTCTTCAGTAGGATGTCGTGAGTTGGTGTTCCAGCAAGATATCGGAGCACCCGTTTTGCAGCCTGCCAATCCATATCAGTGGGACAGTGCATGAACTGAGACAAGCGATTTAACGCGTAGGCGATATCAGGACGTGTGAAGGACAAGTACTGTAAGCTCCCAATGATTTTTCTGTACTCTCCTGGATCATCTAGAGTAGTTCCAGATTTCAGAGATAGCTTAGGTGTCGTAGCCATGGGCGTTGAAACAGTTTTAGCGCCAAGCATGTTTGTTCGACCCAGCAAATTGAGAATATACTTTTGTTGCATCAAATGCAGACCCTGTGATGTTGGTGTTGCTTCAATGCCGAGGAAGTACGTGATGTATGTAGGGTCTTTGAGAGAGAATCTGCGAGAGAGCGCTGAGATGAAGTCCATGACAATCGATGTACTGCTGCCGGTAACTATAATGTCGTCAACATATACCAAGCAGCAAACCAGACAATGTGAGCGCATGAAAATGAAAACCGATGTGTCTGCAACCTAGTTCAGAAATCCAATAGAGCATAAATAATTTTTCAACTCTTGATACCATGTCCGGGGTGCCTGCTTAAGACCATAGAGAGCTTTATTGAGGCGACAAACATAGTGAGGACAATCCTTATCTACAAAACCCGGTGGCTGCGAGACATATACTTCATCCGTGAGAGTTCCTTGAAGAAACGCGTTGTTAACGTCAAGTTGTTTTATCGGCCACGAACGAGAGACTGCAAGCTGAAGCACCAGTGTTATTAAGGACCAGTGTTACAATATATATACAGAGAGCATAAGGTCATTAGGTATTATGTATTGACCAATTTATCCTTTCTATACATACATACTCTACAAAACTCATCATTTACACATCACGACACTAATAGTCCACTATTTTTTTTTTTTTTTTTTTGGTCAAACACTAATAGTCCACTATAATATATAAACTACTCCCTTATAAATGTATCGTATTTGAATTTGGTCTTTGCACTTGTCATATTTATTATCAATATTAATCCAATTTAAGGAAAATATCTTACTAAAATATACTCACAAAATATCCTCTTTTTTCATTTTCTCCCCAAATCTAACATCTATACTATTAAAGTAGAATCCCTATTAGGATTCTACCATTGGTTTTTGAGTTATTTACAGTGGCATGCCATTCCTTAATTTTAGATTATTGTTATTAGTTAAAAAATTTTAAGATAATTTTCGTAGCTTGCTGGATAATATATACATACGATTTATAATACCTCCCAACTTCTTTTACAACTATTTATGTGAGTTTTAGGGTGTCGCTGAAGCCGTCATTGAGTTCTGATTGTCTTAGCCCATCATAGATCGAGCTTCATGCGGGTTTCTGGTCGCTCACTCTCCCTTTACGACTGTGATGAGGTGAGGTAGATCTGGGGTGGTTTAGGTGGAGTTTACACATCTTTCAGAGACAGGTTTTGAATTTTCTTACTCTCAGGCGAGGTTCCTGTTCAAGGACGGCGGAGAAGTCGAGAAGAAGGCTAAGATCGGTGTGTTGTTTCTTGCTGCGTCATGATTCCATGGCGAATCAAGACGGTCAGTTGAGTTTCGCAAGCCCTGGCGTATTCCACAGCCCCAACGGTTTCGTTAGTTACTGCCGGAGTGAACGATTTAGAACGGGGAGAGTTGAGAATGAATTCACGACGTTGGCTGCAGTGTGGCAGCTCCAGGATCACGGCTGCGGTGGTTAGGGGATGACCAACAGTCCGGTTGGGTCCGGTTAACTAGGATTTTTACTTTACTTTATTTTTGGTTTTGTACGGTTTAGTTTTACAATAATTAACCAATCCCGGTTAAAACGTTATTATTTACATTAAGCTATATTAATTATGGAGGGGCGATGGTCAAACAAATTCTTTGTAATTAATATGGATTATTAATTACCTAAAGTAGTTTCGAATCTTAACAATAAAGTCAAAATCTTTGAGTTTTCTACTCTTCTTTATAATTTCGATAACCACAAACTTTTTCTCTTAAATAAAATTTAATGTTCTTAAAACATTAAATATGCACCAAAACTATGCCTTATACATACTCCCTCCGTTTAAATATATCAATTCGGTTTTTCAAACATATTTAATGTTTTTATCTAATATATCAAACAATAATATGATATAAACAACCTCAAACATATACAAACATATATAAAATAAACATAATTATATATGTTATATATTACAATTTACGAAACACTAATGCGGGTGTTAGACATAGTCATCCAAATGTTCATAGACTACAATTCAGTTTTTTTGGATATTAGAGTTTAAAATAGTTTTACATCCGGATATTATAAATTTACGGACGGTTTCGAGTGGAATCATTCAAAGTTTGGCTAAGTTTGTAGGAACCTAAAAGTATCTTAAAATTATCGGTTTACAAACTTCATCAAATAATTTTCTTTAAAATGTAAAATCAAAACCCGCGCTTGGAAAGCGCGGGTCAAATTCTAGTTTATTTTATAAAAAAATAGTAGGATTTTAGCTTCCACATAACGAGTGAAAATTCTCAAAATTTATATTAATGTGGAATATATGAAAGAAATATTGTCGACTTAAACAAGAGGAAAGTGGAAGAATAAAAGGGGAAACCATTTTTCTGTCTGTATAAGACCATCTTCAATAGCACACTATTTTTTTCAATAATTTAAATTAAAATGGAATAACTCTACTATAGGGTAACTATGATTACTCTATATTCCACTATAATATAGTAACTCTATTATAGAGTAAATCATTAAAGCAAAAGTTACTCTATAATGGTGCTACTCTATTTTAATGTAAATTATACTCCTTCTGTTCCAAAATACTTGATGTTTTGGTGTATGCACAAGAATTAAGGCATGCACTATTTCCTAAAAAGTAATATTAAAAATATAAATCAAAATTAATTCAACCAATCTTTAAAAATAAGTATAAAATGTCATTGGTCACATAGTTTTCAATAAAAATAAAATTAATATAAATATCAAAACATCATCTATTTTGAAACATCAAAAATTTTCTAAAACATCATCTATTTTGGAACGGATGGAGTAGAAAAAAAAATAGTGCTCCATTGGAGATGCCCTAAAAGATAAGGTTGGTTAGGTGGAAAGTTTAACACTCATAACCCTAATTTCTACCTAGAGCCCCCATCTAGTTGTTCTCGTCTTCCTTGGGAGATACAAACAAAACCCTTCAACTTCCCTTGGGATAGAGTCCACTAGAGATAAACAATGATGATGTCTAATCTTCCGGCAGATTTGGTAGAAATAGTATCTAGGGTTCCGGCCACATCTCTGATACGACTGAGATCTACTTGCAAACAATGGAACACTTTACTCAAAGACCAACGGTTCACCGAGAAGCACCTTCCAACGTTCCAAAGCAGGTTCGTATTCTCATGTTGAAGAAAAATAGGCTTTATCTGACGAGCGTAGATCTGAACTTTGTTCCTCCGTCTATTGAGTTTAGCGATGCACTTAGCCTAATTGATCCTAATAATTCAGAAGAGGTCTATATAGACGCATTTTTCACTGTGATGGTTAGTTGTTAAGCACCACCATGGAGGATAAACTCGTGGTTTGGAATCTTTGTTTAGGGAAACCACGTGGATCATCAAAAAACACAACGATGGTACCAAAAAGGTTGAAGAGGAGAGAAAGCCTATATATGCTTTAGGATATGTAAACAACCAATCTTGCCGCAGCTACAAGATCTTGATGTTTTGGGCTTGTGAAGAATTAAGGGACGAACAAGTTGATGGATTTGAAATATATGATTTTAACTCTAATGCGTGGGGAGTTATTAATGCTCCCAACTGCTTCATAATGAACTCTCATGGCATGACTTTGAAAGGGAATGCTTATTGAAATGCTTATGATGACAACTACTTCGACTACGTACTCAGTTTTGATTTTAGGAGAGAGAGGTTTATACGTTTGTGTTGTCCTCTCCCATCTGAGGACTGTATGTATACGGCTCTATCAGTTGTTAGAGAAGAACTCTCGGTGTGACGTTGGTTAAATGGTTCATCAAAGATAGAGATGTGGGTGACCAATAAAATGGATACTTCTTATTCTGCTTCGGAATTGTCATGGAGCAAATTATTTGCCGTGGACAATGGTTTTCATGTTTACTCGATCGAGTCTTTTAATCGACGAAGATAAGAAAGTGGCCTTGTGTGATTCGACTTGAGTGGGGTATGTACTATTGGAGAGGAAGATAAATATTACACAGAAATCCCAATAGAAGGAATGAATTTATTACCGCGCCCTAATATTTTCCATTATGTTCCAAGTTTGGTTCAATGATTCCAAAAACACGTTGTGATACATAAGAGTTCATCCAACTAGGAGAGCGGCCAGTTGAATCCTGAAAATCTGGAGAAAGCATTGAATGTAATGCTGCAAGTAAGTACCTCCCTCACAATATCCTCAACCAGCATGAACTGCAATGTTATCAGTTTTGTCACTTTTTTTTTTGACCTCTCCACTAAGAGAGGTTTAATTTTCAACTGATGGTAACCCAATGTTAACCACCACTCAACATGATGGTTCAATAGCGCATGGAATAAACTCTCCGCCATTGGGGAGGGTCTGGTGGGATCATATGAATGATATGTATCAACTATGCATATATCTAGTTTACAAAAAAAAAAAAAAAACTATGCATATATCTGCTGGAACGTGTCCCCCCTTGTATACATTGACATGACGCCCCTTTGACTCGTTTGGTTTATCGTTTTTCTACTCGCCAGGTCTATTTAGGCTTTTAGAGTCACCAGCAGGTAAAGCTGCAAAAGCAAAGAAGCAAACTTGTCATCATGGTTGAAAGTTTTTCTGAAGGATTTTGGGTTACTTGCAATTCTTTTAACGATCACTTTTGTTTTTGAAGAGAGCTGAGCTTCAGAGATTGGTTATAAGAAGAAACCAATTTTTATTTTATTTTTCTCTTAGCCCACAAGAATTATAATTCGAATGATAAGTGCAGGACTAGAGTTATTAATTCTACGTATTAAATATATGACACAGCACTATCGAGAAGCAAAACAGAGTGTTACAAGCCTTCCTTTTCATCAAAAAACACTTGGTTGATGATCCGGGAAGAACACATTTTACATGGATGGAGCAAAGGTGTCTGGTTTAAACATGCCACACCAAAGTACTCATTTCATATGTGGACAGCAATGCAAAATAGACTGTCTACATGTGACAGGATGTTGAAATGGAACCCAGCTATAGATCCAATATGTGTGCTGTGTAAGCAGGAAAGAGAGACAAGAAATCATCTATTCTATTCTTGCTAGCTCATTCTCAAGTTTTATCTGGCAAAAGCTGATGAAGGGTCTACTCCAAACGAGGTACACTGATAAATGGGAGGACATTACAACTCTCTTGCTTGAACCAGGACAAGACCGGGTGAAGCTGTTCTTGCTGAGATATACATTTCAAGCTTCAGCTCACTCAATTTGGAGGGAGAAAAATCGCAGAAGACATGGTGAAAAGCACCTACCTCACACTTTGTTAATCAAAACTATTGATAAGAATGTGAGGAATAGACTATCTACTATTCAACGCCAAGGTGATCGGAAGCTGCAGGAAGGGTTAAGAATGTGGTTTGTTACAAGATAGGAAATACAAAAAGAGCACTTGTAAATTCTGCCTTTTAGCCTAAAATGATGCAATTCATGTAAAAACGTTTTTTGGATGAATAGAATTTAACATTTATTCAATATATATATATAATGCAATAATGAATTGAAATCATTTTTCCACCAAAAGCCCTTGTAAACAATTTAAAAAAGAAAGGAACAAAAAAATATCTATGGCTTGGTCGATCGATTCCAAGAGTATGGGTTTCAAATGCCAACCATGAAACGTCTCACTATTTTAGTCTTTTGATGAGTCCGAACCAGTTACATAAAATTAATGAGAAGGCAAGAAATAATCTGTTGGTAACCATATACCATGTTGTCAATCTTTTCTAGAATAAAAGATCTACGTGTCATCTTTGGCTGTTCGGGTCCTAGATTGTCATCGTTAAAATTTGGTGAGATGCTCTTAGCTTGAAGTTTGCTTAGGGTAAATGTTGTTGCAGGGGGTAGATGTTGTTGCAGGGTTTGTGAACGGGAAAAGATTTGCATTTGGAGGATGCAACGTGTATCATTGGATGATAGATAAGACTTGTAGTGTGATAGATAATGTATTGTAATGTTATGGTTCCTTTGGGCTCAATTGGCATGATTGGCATGATTGGCATGATTGGCATGACATGGAAAGTGGATATTGGAGATTCGTTAAGGGTTTTTTATACAAATAAAATATTTGGATATACTTTGAATATTTTAATTATCCAGTTTATTGTTTATTTCGGTATTAGTTTTAATTACTTGAGATTATCATAAGTGTTTTTAATAGTCTTACATATTTTAATTATCGAATTTACTATTATTTTGATATTTATCTTAATTAGTTAAAATTATTTTAATTTTTTAATAATTTTAAGGTTATTTGCGTTTTATATAAATAAACTTATTATAACTAAGATTATATTTAGTTCATGATTGGTTAATAATATTGAAAGTTTTCTCTTTATTTCTTATTTTCAGAAGATTTATAGAGATCACAACGAATTTAAAAAACATAGATTCTAAATATCCAAAAACTAAACAAGATCCTAGTAGGTATCAGAGCTTAAACTTTGGTTTCTTAATCAAAGTTTAATTTTGTTTTTATATGCCATGTTGTTGGGAAAATGACCTTTCTCGACACTTACAATTTGTGTTGTGGTTTTTCAAACCCGAACAAAATATAGGTGTTAAAACAAACTCAAACTAAAAAACACAATTGAATTACATATCCAAACTTTTAGTTGTATCATTAAAATCTACTTTGACTAATCCAACATTAATCACCCATTAATTCTGGATTAAACGATGGTTGAAAAAGAACCTTTTCGGCCCTTACTATTTGTATTATGTTTTTCAAATCTGATCAAATTAATTAGTAGTATATAAAATAATATTTTCTATTTTTTCTTTAAATAAAATAATATTCATAACAAAATTACTTAATATGGTTAATAAATATATGACAATCAATAAATTTGAATAATAAAGAAACAATTTTTGTATTCTCCGCCAGTTTTGTTAAATTTTATATTTTTTATAAAAAAAAACAATCACGTCAAGCATATAATAAAAATAGTTTTTTCTTATATACTATATTTTGAATGTTATTAAACGATTATAAATTACTAAGACTATTAAAAATTCACTCTGAAATTTTTGTGCTCAATAGTATAACTTTTTGTTATAAAAAATACAAATGATCATAAAATCACATAAATATGAAATTTTATTTAATATATATATATATATATCATTATCGTTTAAATTAAAATATATATCATATATAAAATTTGCATTGAGTAGGAATCATCAATTAGTAAATATGCATATTAATAAAATAGTATTTTTGTTACAACAAATATAATAATGTTAATAAAATCATATGAGTATGAAGTCTCAACTAATAAATATTTATATTAAAATATATTATATATTTATGTCAATATCATTTAATTTTAGATATATACTATATAAAATAAATAAATGATTTTTTATTTTTATCAACAAAAAATATTGTAAATAAAAAAGGATTGTTTTTATGTGCTTATTCCAATTTAATTATATATGTAATAGTTATTCGGTTCTCAATTATTCAATATAATTATTGTTATATAATACGTAAATGAACAAAAATAAATAATAGTTTATATAAATAGTTTATATAAGTAATAAATGTTCATTTCATGCAAGCACAGATCACAACGTTATTTGATCATATCATTAAAAATGCAAATTTTCATATCGAAGTGAGGTGGTGAATTATAACATCCTGTCATCATTGAAGTTCTATGTAAAAACATGCTTAAAAAACAAAATATCAACAAACATGACACTATTTTTCAATTTTATATTGACGGTACATAACTATAAGTTTTGGGATTTATGAAATAATGGTTGAATGATCAAAGTTAGTATTCAACGATTATTAGTAACGCGGATAATCATCTAATACTTCAATTACTATACAACTTTATAAAATACTATTTTCTACTCGCGCTATGCGCAAATCTCTTTTAATAATTTAGTTTCATATAATAATTATATTTAAATTTAATTTATTTATATACATTTTCTATAAAGATGTATTCAAAATATAATTTATTATTTTTCTTTAATTTTTATAAAATTATACTGTTTAAAATTATTACTATTTATATTTTTATTAGTATATGTAAATGTATAGTTGGATTTACAAAAAAATATTTATATTGTTTATTAATTATAAAATTATACTCTTAAATTTTTATAAGCTCCCTCGAAGCTATTAACTATCACTAATGTATTGTTATAAATAATTTATTATATTTTTCTTCTAGCTTTCAGTTGGAATTACATGAAATATTAATCTATTAGCACAATGATTAACTTTTCTTTGTATTTAGTAAGAAATGATGGTAAAATAATTGATTTCATATTTTCTAAACTATAATATGTGAACATATATTGGATATGTAACCGGCTGCAATTTCATAGCAAAGAGTTGATGGTAACCACGCGATCACGATGTATTAGCTGGGAAATTTAAGGTTGTTAAGCAATTTTGGATTTAAATATATTTCAATAGTATTTCATTGTGTGTTCACACAGATATAAAATTATTGCTTACCCTCTATTTTAATACTTGGAAAGAAAAACAATAAATTTGAGATAATTGTAAGTTAATTAAAATATATACTACATGTTAAAAGAAATTTTATGATAGTAAAACTGGAAAAAGAGAGAGAGAATATAAGTTAAAACAAAACAAATAGTAAAAAAAAGAGGCGCGAAAGTCAGATCAGATGTGGGGGAGCTAGGTTTCATGGAATGGGAGGGAGAACGCCAGCATCAGAGGCATCGTCGTCTTCATGATTTCTTATAAAAGCAACTCTGTTTCTGTAGGCAGTCAGCACTTGAGAGCATCTCCATCGGTTAAGGGTCTTTAACTTTTTTTTTTTTTTTGATTTTTTTTTTAAAAAAAAATTTAGAAACTAACTAATCGTGGGGCGCCACGTGTCAGTTGGATCCACGAAACAGTGTAAAGACCGCTCCTTAAATTGGGGTTTTTAGGACAGGTCCTTAACAAAAGTGGTGGAACCCACCACCACTTTTTGTTAAAGACCCCTCCTAAGGATCTCCAATGGAGGTGGTCTGATGGCTCCTTTGTCCTCTCTATCTCTCTCTAGTGCTGCAACGAAAAAAAGACACGTCATAAAGCTCTAAGTATTCACAGGTCACGTGAACACGCAATCCGAAAAAAAATGAATTATATTTTTTGAAAATGATCATTTTATCCTTTTATCTTTGGAATATTTTTTACTTAAAGGGTCAATTTATAAAGTAGAATAGTAATAATACAAGTTTGTCAGAACTCAGACATCAGCAAGTTTGCACGTGTATAAATTTTGTTAGATATGGACCAAAGCTTTTGTTCAATCAAAACGACAGAGGCTAAGTCTTGTCACGTGAAAGGAAACATAGTTGGCGCGTGCTTTCCACTCACAGTTCTTCTTAATTTTCACGACCTATTCTCATCTCAATTGTGATTTTGAAAAAAACAGAAAATCCTCTTTTACACAATATCCTTGAAATAATAGAACCAGCCCGAACATGGATATCTCTCCGGATTGAATTTAGGGTTGAGGGGGGTTCCTAGTTTCTTTAATAAAGTTTTTACACAACTGGAGATATATAGAATAGGGTTAATTTATCAGATATACATAGCTGAAGAAAAAAAATAATCAACTAACCATATAATAATGATGTAACATTCTTCCAAAACGGATCAGTTTCTCTCTTATAGCACTTGACTCGATATTGTACCGTTCTATTTGCAACAGCACATGATGTGCTTATTATTTTCACAGCTGTATAAACTATATACTATATGAATTTGAATATGAGTTTGAATATGAATATGAATATGAATACGAATATGAATAACCGTACAGCCGTAAAAAAAAAGAGAGAAATGGTGAAGTTAAATTTCAATTCTATATTTTGTAAACAAATTTTATTTCAAGGTGAAATTATAATAAATTATGTGAATGTGTTATATAGTATAAATTTAAAACTCAACTGAGTATAATATTATACAAAATTTATAAACCATATGTATGTTTTAAAATTTTCAAAACATTTTATATGTAATTTTTTTAAAAGAAAACTAAAAGCAATTACAAGTGAAGGGAAGAAATATATTATAAGAGAAAACCAAACAAAAAAAGAAAAAAAAATACATACTACATATATGTAGATATAAAGGTGTAGTGACCATTAATACATATTGTATATATTTTACCCTCTTATTTGGTATGTACATTTTCCTAGTTTATTTTCTTATTGGTTGGGTGATAAATTTCATATATAGAATTGACAAGTTTTTAAACAAAAAAAAAATCTACTTCAACTGTATCAAATGTTTTTTTTCGCCTATGATAACTAAACATGGAATTGTTTCGAATAATTTGGTTTTAAAGAATTGCTTGATAAATTTATGTACTCTTTATATTCTGAACAGTTAGTTAATTAGTCAAATGCTATAAATGCAACTCTCTTATCTCTTTGGTCAGCAGTTACATCAAAAGGCTAATTATTTTGGACCAAAAGAAAAACAAAATCAGTCAGAGCTATAGATAGAGTAGTTGTGTCAAGCTCCTTTATTTAATGATCTCTTTGTAGCCTCGTCCTCGTGCATCATCTAATCACATCATATATATATGTCTGTCAATAAAATTTTGCTACTACACTATTTATCATTTTTTTTAAATAATAAAATCATAAAAGGAAACCCAAAACGTAGAGAAGGCTATGTCTGTAATACAGTAGGGGTTACGTCAGCATTCCTATGCAATGCACAGGTCCAGTCAAAGAGGCGGCACCTTATCTTTCTCTTCGTAAAAACGTTCTTCTTGGTCTTTTTCTTCTATAACCATTTGGCCCTTTTTTCTTTAATATAATATATTCATTTTATTTCAAAATAATTCATAATTTCTTAAAAATTGTTTAAAATATTTTTTTACGTTTTAAATATATATATAGACATATATAATAGTAGTCAATTATTAATTGTGTACCAAATTTTTATAGACTAAAAATTGTGACAATAAAAAATATGTTTACGATCGGCTCGATGATCTGTACGCAGTGGTCTATTTAATCACATTCGAAAATGTCATGCGACCACATCAAGCTCTAGAAGAACCGACTCTCAAGATCCACCTCTGCCACGACCTTAAACTTTGCCGACAAGAACCCTAGACAACCATGCCCAAGTACCACATACATTGACTAAAATAGCATTATGAATCAAGACGAGAACAAAACCAATGAATCGCCATCACCTTAGTGTCACACACTGTCGCTTGAACCTCTCTCAACAGTTAGAGCGAAAACTTTAGATTCCAATGGTTGACTTGTGACATCTCTAGCATCTCTTCGTCGTCCTTTAACAGATCTCACAACCTTTGACAACAACAAACCATCATAACCACCAGATCTTTCATATAGGTTTGCCGAACAGAGACTTTACTAACAAAAAGTGAAACAAGGAAAATGGCCACCAAAAAATCTAAATCTTTTATCTTTCGTCAATTAAGCACAAATCTGAGGAATACATATAGAGATGAGACTTACACATGATGCGGAGCACATTGAACCAGAGCATCTCCTCTCACATTACAAAATTGAACTTTCTTTGAGAGATGCGTGTGAGCACAAACGCCACTTCCACTTTTAAAAAGAGAGTCATTTGGCTCTTTTTTTATGGTAATCTTGAGATATGTTGTTTTGACTATTTTATTTTATTTTTGATTAACTTAGGGTTATCCCAGAACTATAGAAGAGTCTATACTAATCTCTAAAGGGAAATATAGTTTATAGATAAATCTTTATCAATATTTAAATGGACCGAAAATAAAGATTCATATCCACGTGGATGTCCAGTATAATATAACATAGTTTAACATAGTAAATGGCTCGAACATAAAATGTGTTGGTGTTCCAAACCTATATTTTTACACTCCGCCACAAAATCTCATATTAGTTTAGAACTCAGAGTAAGTTTATGTTTTCTTTTCGAAAACTTGTTTTTATGTTCTCAGTAAGTCGTTATGTTAATTTTAAAAATATGTATAACACAGTTCTGGTTTTCATCAAATGTTGAAATGATTATGTTTGGACTTTCATTACAGCTTACAAAATATGTTTAATTGAATGGAAAAAAATGACGAGAGTGCATACACTACAAGAAAGAAGGGCAATTTCCGACGGGCATTCCGACGGAGAGCGCGGCCGTCAGAATATACCGACGACATTCCGACGGCTACCTGACGAAAATGGTAATTTTGTTTTCGTCGGAATTTCGTCAGCAAAACCCGACGAAATTCTGACAACATCTCTTCCGTCGGGAAATACCGACAGAAATCCGACAACATCTTGACGATTTTTGTTACTATTGGACAGCATCGGGAATCCGTCAGAATTCCGTCAGTAATTCCCGACGGAAACTGGCTCCGTCAGGAATCCGTCGGTATTTTCCGACGGATTCCCGACAGTTTGAGGTTTCAAAATGAAATTAGACGGTCGTCGGGAATCCGTCGGGCATTCCCGACGGATTACCGACAGTCACATGCAAGTCCGTCGGGAATCCGTCGGTAATTCCCAATGGATTTCCGACGGCCGTCTAATTTCATTGAGTAAATGCTTAATTTTGTCATTTTTTGGATACGAAAAATGTCGAAATGACACTTCTTAAGTGTGTAATAGGATATTTATTCACAAGAAATGAAATTTTCATCTAAAAATTATAACGAAGAACATCGACATATTCTTTATATATCACCTTAACACTTATACATTTAAAGACATACATTGCGGAAATCTACTTTCACAATAAGTGCTTTGTGTAATCGGTATTATTTTAAATATTTTAATAGTTATAGTCCCTCTAAATCATTAATATACAGAGATTATCATATAATGAAGTTATCCACAATATTATGAAACCCCAAACTATAAAATGCCAAAGGCCGTCGGGAATCCGTCGGTAATTACTCACGGATTCCTGACGGAAGGCTTAATTAATTGAGAAAATGTCTAATTTTGCCATTTTTTGGATACGAAAAATGTCGAAATGACACTTCTTAAATGTGTAATAGGATATTTGTTCAGAAGGAATGAAATTTTCATCTAAAAAAATTATTACGAAGAACATCGACTTATTCTTTATATATCACCTTAACACTTATATGTTTTAAGTGATATATAAAGAATATGTCGATGTTCTTCGTAATAATTTTTTTAGATGAAAATTTCATTCCTTGTGAACAAATATCCTATTATACATTTAAGAAGTGTCATTTCGACATTTTTCGTATCCAAAAAAATGGCAAAACTAGATATTTTCTCAATTAATTAAGCCTTCCGTCGGGAATCCGTCGGTAATTACTCACGGATTCCCGACGGAAGGCTTAATTAATTGAGAAAATGTCTAATTTTACCATTTTTTTGGATACGAAAAATGTCGAAATGACACATCTTAAATGTGTAATAGGATATTTGTTCACAAGGAATGAAATTTTCATATAAAAAAATTATTACGAAGAACATCGACCTATTCTTTATATATCACCTTAACACTTATATGTTTTAAGTGATATATAAAGAATATGTAGATGTTCTTCGTAATAATTTTTTTAGATGAAAATTTCATTCCTTGTGAACAAATATCCTATTATACATTTAAGAAGTGTCATTTCGACATTTTTTGTATCCAAAAAAATGGCAAAACTAGATATTTTCTCAATTAATTAAGCCTTCCGTCGGGAATTCGTGAGTAATTACCGACGGATTCGGGAATCCGTGGGTAATTACCGACGGATTTCCGACGGACTACATGTGTCCGTCGGGAATCCGTCGGTAATTACTCACGGATTCCCGACGAAAGGCTTAATTAATTGAGAAAATGTCTAATTTTACCATTTTTTTGGATACGAAAAATGTCGAAATGACACATCTTAAATGTGTAATAGGATATTTGTTCACAAGGAATGAAATTTTCATCTAAGAAAATTATTACGAAGAACATCGACATATTCTTTATATATCACTTAAAACATATATAAAGAATAGGTCGATGTTCTTCGTAATAATTTTTTTATATGAAAATTTCATTCCTTGTGAACAAATATCCTATTACACATTTAAGAAGTGTCATTTCGACATTTTTTGTATCTAAAAAATGGCAAAATTAGACATTTTCTCAATTAATTAAGCCTTTCGTCGGGAATCCGTGAGTAATTACCGACGGATTCCCGACGGACACATGTAGTCCGTCGGGAATCCGTCGGTAATTACTCACGGATTCCCGACGAAAGGCTTAATTAATTGAGAAAATGTCTAATTTTGCCATTTTTTAGATACAAAAAATGTCGAAATGACACTTCTTAAATGTGTAATAGGATATTTGTTCAGAAGGAATGAAATTTTCATCTAAAAAAATTATTACGAAGAACATCGACCTATTCTTTATATATCACCTTAACACTTATATGTTTTAAGTGATATATAAAGAATATGTAGATGTTCTTCGTAATAATTTTTTTAGATGAAAATTTCATTCCTTGTGAACAAATATCCTATTATACATTTAAGAAGTGTCATTTCGACATTTTTTGTATCCAAAAAAATGGCAAAACTAGATATTTTCTCAATTAATTAAGTCTTCCGTCGGGAATCCGTCGGTAATTACTCACGGATTCCCGACGAAAGGCTTAATTAATTGAGAAAATGTCTAATTTTACCATTTTTTTTGGATACGAAAAATGTCGAAATGACACATCTTAAATGTGTAATAGGATATTTGTTCACAAGGAATGAAATTTTCATATAAAAAAATTATTACGAAGAACATCGACCTATTCTTTATATATCACCTTAACACTTATATGTTTTAAGTGATATATAAAGAATATGTCGATGTTCTTCGTAATAATTTTCTTAGATGAAAATTTCATTCCTTGTGAACAAATATCCTATTACACATTTAAGAAGTGTCATTTCGACATTTTTTGTATCTAAAAAATGGCAAAATTAGATATTTTCTCAATTAATTAAGCCTTTCGTCGGGAATCCGTGAGTAATTACCGACGGATTCCCGACGGACACATGTAGTCCGTCGGAAATCCGTCGGTAATTACCCACGGATTCCCGACGGAAAAAGACATTATTCGCTTATCCTCGAAAAAACAAGTATCCCGACGAACTCTCGACGGCATTTTTCCGACGGCGACGATTTGGTCGGAATGCCGTCGGGAAAATGGTTTACCGGGAACGAAAAAATTCGAAACTTTTTTTAAAAATTAAACCGACGGATTCCCGACGGAAAGTCTCCGTCGGGATTTTTTGTTAATTATATTTTCCCCTTCTTCTTCCTTCTCCATTTCTCTTATCTTCTCTCGGGTCTCTTCCCCTTCTCCGCGAGTTCTTCATATTTTCTCTCCGATTTTGGCTCAAAATCACCTAAATCTCTCATATTTCTATCCCAAATCATGTAAGTATCCATTCCCTATTCTTATTAGTTGTTTTTTGAGGATTGGGAAGTTAGCTTTATGGAATTTATGTTTCAAATTGATGGTCTTTGGTTAGAATGAATAGTTTTAGGAATTAGATCTTAGATTTGTGTTGTTAGGTTGTGATTTACATTAGTTTTGATTGTGTTTTTGTGAATGTTAGTTTATTTTCTTGTTTTTGGAATTTTAAAGTTAAAATATTTATATAAAAGTTTCTTAAAAAAACGTTTTCTTATACTTATACATATATATATATTTAAAAACGTTTTCTAATAATTATATATATTTTAAAACATTTTTTAAAAACGTTTTCTAATAATTATACATATTTTAAAACATTTTTCAAAAAGGTTAGTTGTATTTATAAAAAAAGGTTTATATAACATTTTCTAAAAACGTTTCCTAATAATTATACATATTTTAAAACATTTTTAAAAAGGTTATTTTTATTTATAAAAAAATATTTATATAACATTTGAAAACATTTTTTTAAAAACGTTTTCTAATAATTATACATATTTTAAAACATTTTTAAAAAGGTTATTTGTATTTATAAAAAAGGTTTATATAACATTTTAAAACATTTTTTAAAAAACGTTTTCAAATAATTATATATTTTAAAAATATTTTTAAAAAGATTATTTGTATTTATAAAAAATATTTATATAACATTTTAAAACATTTTTTAAAAACGTTTTCTAATAATTATACATATTTTAAAACATTTTTAAAAAGGTTATTTGTATTTATAAAAAATGGTTTATATAACATTTTAAAAAAAAATTTAAAAACGTTTTCTAATAATTATTTTAATGATTTAAAACATTTTTAAAAAGGTTATTTGTATTTATAAAAAAGGTTGATATAACATTTTAAAACATTTTGTTAAAAAACGTTTTCTAATAATTAATTTTTTTTAAAATGTTATTTGTATTTATAGATGGCACAATAATCGGCTCAAATGGAGCAACAGTCGGCTAAGATGACGGCATATCGAGAGGAGATGGCGGAGACAAGGAGGTTAAACCAGGAACTTATGAAGAGGATGAAAGACATTTTTTTAGAAGGTTTTAGTGTTTTTTTTTTAAATTATGAACTTTTTGAATGTTTTTTTTAATTTTGTAAAACTTTAAAATTTCTATAATATATTTTTGTTTAAATTTCTATATTTAAATTTTAATATTTTTAAATAATTCAATTAAATAAATTTAAAAACAAAAATATTAAAAAACAATTTTTAAATTCAAATCCGGAAATTCCCGACGGCATTCCGACGGCTTTCATCCGTCGGGAATTTCCGACGGCTTTTGTCCGTCGGGAATTTCCGACGGCTTTCATCCGTCGGGAATTTCCGACGGCTTTTGTCCGTCGGGAATTTCCGACGGCTTTTCCGACGAAATTTTCCGATGGTAGATTGTTGTCGGAATGGCGTCGGAAATTGTTGTCGTCGGAAATTCTCGGAATTCCGTCAGAAATTTCCGACGGATTACCGACGACATTTGGGTTTCCGACGAAACCATACCGACGGTCATTTTCGTCGGAAATTCGTCGGAAATGGCCGTTCCCGACGAAATTCTGACGAAAATGGCCGTCGGTATTGCGGCAGCATCTTGTAGTGATAGAATTGTGATTGAACCAGAATATATAGCTTTTAATCAAATAATATTGTTTTATCGAGAGAATCAAAGTCTTCCAGTAGAATGGACTCTCTCTGTATAAGAATTTAAAACTAAGAAAATTTTGAATGGTGTGCTTTTCTGTATAGTGTAGGTAGTACAATGTGCCCGTTGTAGACTCATCGATCAACATAGACATCGAAAATGTAATTTGTTGTATTATTTATAGTTTCAAATGAACCACGATATCAGACTTATGCTACTCTCTTTTATATCTATATGAGGATAACACAAAATTCACAGTTGTTTTATTTGCGCAAAGGTTACAGTACGGCGTTATCATAATTACTGATTAGAAATGATTTACAGTTTAAAGTATGGTACTAAAGCAGCAATGCTTTCATTAGCTTTAAAAGTAAGTTAATTTTTCAGTAAAGGCAACTAATATCATCCTAAAATGACTGATTGGGGAACACGGTTGTTCGCATCTGGAAAAGTTCATCTGTCAAATCTTAAAAGCAATCTGTTTGAGAATGGAACTAATACATGGTTTGCCTAAACACTTACGTTTAAGCAGAAGTTAAAAAAGTAAATAAAAAGCGATTAGTACGTTCTCTCCGCCGTTAAAACTAATTACTTTCTACAATATTTTATTAGAACACTATACTTTGGTGTAAGAACACCCACGTGTAAGATCGTTAAACATAACTACAGTCACATCGGCGACACGAGCAAAAGATCAACGGTGCTTGATCCTTCAAAACCCTAGATGGATAAAAGAAGCCGAGGATTACGGGTGTCTTAAGTGGACCCCACAGACACCTCTTGTTCTTTTATTAAAACTCTCTCTCTCTTTCTCTCATTTGAGTCAAACAAGTCAACAAAGCAAAAAACCCTCTCTTCTCTACTCTCTCTCTAGAACAATGGCGTCCACGACTTGTGCAAGGGAGGTGCATTACAGAGGAGTAAGGAAGAGACCATGGGGTCGTTACGCGGCGGAGATTAGAGATCCTTGGAAGAAAACTAGGGTTTGGTTAGGCACTTTCGACACTCCTGAAGAAGCTGCTCTCGCTTACGACGGCGCCGCCCGTTTCCTCCGTGGCATCAAAGCTAAAACTAACTTCCCTTCTCCTCTCTCTCTTGACCTCAACCACATCCCTTCTCCCTCCGCCGCCGCGGATAACCACCATAACCAACCCCTCTGGTTCTCTTCTCCTCCTCCTCCTCCTCCTTTTCACATCCCCGGCAATAACCGCCACCACCGACTCTATCTCCGAACCGGAGTGCTTAACGACGGAGCCCCCTCTACAGAAGCCCCGCTTTACTTCACCGCTTCGCCTGCCGCTGCTACCTCGTCGCCTCGAGTGCTTGAGTTAATGGATTCTTCTCCTACGGCGAGACGTGGCTTAGCCATTGATCTCAACGAGCCGCCGCCACTTTGGTTGTAAAAGTATAAAACAGACGATGAAGACGGAGCTTAACGGCGCCGTTCAGCTGACTTCCCGCACGTCGCCGTTTGGAACACTTTCGGGCGAGCTATTAGGGTTTAGTTTTTTGTAACTTTAGTTCTTTTTATAGAAAATATCTTGATTAGAGTCGTATGAGTTGCTTTCTTTGAGTAGTTTATCCTTTTGTGGCTATGTAAGAACGGAGATTGATTATTATGATCCATGTTGAGGAAACAAAACAAAATCTCTTAATTAGCAAAATGAATTAACGCTTACTAAGTAGCATTATTGTTATAATTGTTATGATTGTTTCAAAATTAAAGATTAGGAAATGGATCTAAAGAAGGTAGCTATGGTGTTGTGGATTGCAACGACCGTCGCTTATGTCTGGTTTCGAGGGCTTTTTTTTAACCTTATTGTATTCTGTGGCGTGTCGTGAAGTACGGACTGACTTGTGTGTAAGCTCTTTCATTACTTTGCATTGTGTTCTGTTTGACTCACGCGCCTCCTTAACAACGACAAAAGACTGAGAAAGAGCGAAACAGACAAAATAGATAGTGACTAGTGATAGGAATAGAAACAGAGCAAGCGTGTGAGTTTGGACTGCCATTTTCACTTATCGACAAGATATGTATTATCAGTTTTCAGTTTGTAAATAGTTTCATTTACTTTTACCAAAACATTGTGTTGTTACACCAGACTATAAAACATTGTGTCATGGAACCATTAACAAAAGTGTTAGTTGTATGCAATAACTAGGGACAAAGTTCATGCATTTTTTTTTTTTTTTTAACCAAATATTCCTTTACGCTTTGAAGATTTTTTTTAATCATATTCTATATTTTATAAGAGATCTGTGTTTAAATTTCGGTTTAGTCATGTGAGACTAGAGATTAGAGAGGGAGAGAGTTGGGATTATATTTTTAAGCATATATTCAGAAAATAATAAAAGAAACTTTAAATTAATCTCATACTAATCTTATTTACACATTATATGAATATATTTTCTGCCTGAGAAACGGTTGTAAATTTTGAATTTAAACATGTGGGTCACTATGACGAGCGCTGCATGTGTTTCTGCAGTGACATTGAATTAACATAATTTCATTTTGGCCCTTGTTGAGACCCCACGCGCCGTCGCCTGACTTCGCCAGTGCTATATCATTTTCAACATTGGGGTTACTTCTTTAGTTATTTTTTTGGACATCTATTTCTTCAGTTGCTTATTAGAGGCTAGGTGTTTAGTTTGGTCCTCCTTTGTGAGTCTCTTGTCGTTTTGACCTCTATATCTTTTCCCTATCATGTATATCTCCAACATTTGTTTAATAAACCTAAGGTATATTAAATTATTTGACAAAAAGGTCTACTTAATGAAGTTTACTTATGTTTAAGTTACTCAAAAGTGTGGCGGCAGTGGCCGACCATAATTTTTGAGGTGTTTCTTTCGAGAGTTTAAATAGTGCTGTAGACAACGTACTGTTCGGATGGTGTTCTAGGCACTATACTTTTATTAACCGTATAATTTTCTAAACCTCCTAAAATTATATTATAAATACAATAATCCCTCTTCCAAAACACTTAATATTTTGGTGTATGCACAAAAATTAGAGTATACACTGTTTTCTACAAAATAATATTAAAAATATAAATTAAAACTAATTCAACCATTTTTTTAAAAAAATATAAAATATTATTGGTCACACAATTTTTAATAAAATTAAAATTAATATAAAATATCAAAATATCATCTATTTTGATACATCAAAAACGTTTTAAAATATCATCTATTTTGATACATCAAAAACGTTTTAAAATATCATTTATTTTGAAACTAAAGAAATATATATTTTTAATTTATATATTAGAATATTTCGTACATTACATTATAGACATAATATATGCTTAATCTATTTTTAATAAAGGTTTTAAGTATTATATATGTCATATTATCTCCGGTTTAACATTTAAAGCTTTAATTGTTTAATTGATATTCGTTTGTGTATAAATGGTTTGAAGACATGTCCAAAAAGTTGCAATAAAAACGATCCGTGGTTTTGGTAAATTTTGATTTCTGGTTTTACTTTCTGAGTTTAAACTTTGGAGGATTGGATCACTTCAAAAGTTTAATACATTTGGCTCAAAAAATGGTAGAGGAAAATATCAATATTTCACCACTTTTCTTACGGTAAGACTAGTTTCAAAATTTGACACTTTCCACTTCATATTTAGTAGTTCACATCATTTTTTATCGTTTATCATTTAATACACATTTAATTTTTAAATACTATAATAATTTTATTTAATATTTTCAAAACTATATTTTCTTAATTAATAATTATTTATCTATATATAATTAAATAAACCTAATTTATATTTATAGAAAAATTAAAATGATAATTTTTTGTATTTAAAATACAAATAAATTATTTAATTTATAATTAGATCATTAATTTTAAATAATTAAAAAGATATGAATATATATAAAAAAATAGCACTTATGTATAGTCAGTAATCTACATTTTTTTATTCAACATGTTGAATTTTGTAAATACTAAATAATCCATATTATCAATTTTTATTTTTCAACATTATCATTATGGTAATTCAATTGTTGAATATTTTATTTAATACTTCCATTGTGGAAGTCAACCGTAAACAGTGGACATTTTGTTGGTTTAGAATGGAGCGAATTCCAACTCTCTCTTATACTCTCAAAACTAAATTTGGTTATGTGTTTGGGCAAAAGATTTGATGGGCTTAAGAGGTTCAAGGTCATATTTCCCGTTTATTTTCGTCTTTGGTAGGAATTTGGAACTTGATCTGTTATAATAGTATTTCAATTCAGGGACAAGTAACGCAATTAATCATGATTGAAAAATATATAAGTTGGGAGTTGTTTATCGATGCTTTTGTTTTTAAGGTAAATAGACAAAACTGGAATTGGAGATTCTTCAACTGTGGCCTTATCTTATAGTACTAAACATCGACAACGAAGCTCGTTTTTAAGGTAAATAGATAAAACTGGAATTGGAGATTCTGAATTCTACAAAGATCACTTTTAACAAGTGAATGTAATTGGGAGTTACCCTGGGTTCAAGCATTTTTTTAATAGGAGTGAATGCTAAGATATATATATTGTTTGGTTACAAATTATACAGTACAATCTTTATGATCTTAAGTAAATTAATTTTTAAAGGGTAGATTAAATAATACAACATGTCTTAGAGCATCTCCAACCATTCTATATTTGCTTCTGTAAAAGCATTTTAGAGATAAATCTATTTTAATTCAACTGTATTTTTTTCTAAGATAGAAATTGTTATTTTTCATTTTTTACAAATAGATAGATGAAGAAATAACAATCTTCTAATTTTTACTCTATAATTAAATTGGTATTTTTAAGAAATACATTAGAGTAAATTCTACCTTTATTATATAGTTTCTATATTAAAGGTATAAATAATAAAATATATTAGAGATGGTTTTAGGGGTATTAGCATTTAGCAATGTTTATTGGAAACTTCAAAAACAGTAAAAGATGTCTTTTCTGGATTAGCAGGAAATGATAAGTTGTCCGTAATTTCTTTAGACAAGAATTCTCTTAATTGAAATTTTTATGATATAAGACATTTTCTCCGTTCCAAAATAATTCATTTCCATATAAAAATCATTTTTAATATTTTTAATGCATGTTTTACTAACTAATAATGAATATTTATAAATTTCAAGAAAACTGATTGTATTTACTAAATTTTACTGGTTTAAAATTATGGAAAATTAATAATTACAAAAATATGTATTTATAGTTGAAATTTAACTTGTTGTAATATGTATGAAACTCTATAACATGCATTATTTTTGAACATATGTAGTATTTTCTTTGAAATTTGTCATAAATTCGTATTCTAACAAAAAATAAAATTGAATGCTATATGGGTTCTTTAAAATTAATGACATAATATTTGTGACTTTTTGTGACTACAAAATTAATGACAGAATTTTGTGACTAAATTATTTAATACAAAATTAATGACAAATTTTTGTGACTATAAAACTAATGAAAAAATTGAATCTATACGGATTCTATAAAATAAAATTGACTGTTTGTAACTATAAAATTAATGAAAATTAAATGCTATACGGATTCTATGAAAAAAATTGACTACTATACGGATTCTATAAAAATTAAATGCTATACATATTTTATAAATCATTATTTGTCATTAATTTTGTCATAAATTAATACTTTTTTGAATTTTGTTATAATCACCGGTTAACAATTAATTTAGTTAGGGCTACACAGTTTCTAACAAAAAAATTGGTAAATAAAATTGAATGCTTTATAATTTATATTTCATTTAGTTAACACTTCTCAAATGGTCTTAGGTCTTACAGAAAAAATCAGATAAATTATTAAAGATCAAATGATCAAAAATAAACTAATATTAAATAATGTGATTTGGAGACTTGAACTCGTAGAACCAGTCATATGACAAAACAAGCCAGATCAAACATATTTGTAACGCCTAAGCTAAACTATACTTGTCTTAACTTTGCAGTGAATTCAGCCACCAAGCTAGTGAACCATCATCCTTCATTCCTTTGGATGTTTTTTTCACAAGCTGGGTGGTTTAAATTCGCTGAACAAGGCAACACAAGTAACATATAAATGACAAGCAACTAAACATCAAGCTAACCAAGACAAAAACAATTACAAATTCACAACTAAACATCAGGTAAACCAGAACTAAGCATACATTTCTTCCTCCTTGTTCACCTTTCTTGTCCTTGTTCACCATCAACTTGAGAAAGACATGCATTGAAAAAACAACAAATATAATTTCAGAGACAGAACATATCAAGTACACAACAAGTTAATAACTTATCTCATATCATCAAGTATTACGTGTATCAGTATCAGATAGCAAGTACAAAACAAGTTAAGAACTTAACTTGAATCAACACTCCATCAACTCGAAATAGAGCATATTCATACAAAGAACAAAAACAAAAGATATATCAGTTTAAGCAACTACACTCATTCAATCAATCAAAATTTCAATTTCAATTTTAGGAATTTCAATATCAAACAAGACATAACACACCTCAATGCCTCAACAATACTAAAATAAACACAAGTAATACAAGTCACTCACAACAATATTAAACAAGTCAGAGACATAACAAATTAGTGAGACAAGAGACAAGACATAAGTTCAAAGACAAGACAAGTAATACAAGTCAATCAAAAACAAACATAAGTTCAAATACATAATACATTCACATACATGTCAATCTACAAAACACAAGGAATACAATGTAATGAAAGAAATGAAGAAACAAGTAAGTCATACTGAGACCGAGACTAAGACCGAGACTAAGCTAAGCAAAGAGACTGAGATTGTTACCTCAGACTACATGCATGTTGATATACATTGTGGTTACCTAAAAGCAAAGACACATTTAACCAAAGACATAACCAAAGAGACTGTTAATAGCAAAGTGACAGAAGATGAGAAGAAGACGACCATGCATGCAATGAATGAGAAGCTATGGTGGTAGATCTAAGAAGAATAGAAGCTCTGATTATTGATTGAAGAAGAGAAGCTTCAGAAGAAGAAGAGAAACCACCTAAAATTGTGGGTTAGACCCGAGAATATAAATCGACAGCAACCACAATAATCTTTCCTTACATGTGACATGCATGGAGAGAAGAAGAGTCTCGATCCACCGTCGTTGAAGAACCCATCACCGGAGCTGGATCTTCTTCTTCGGTGCAAGTGAGTTCACAAACTTCTTCTGGTGGCTCAAAGAAGCTCCACAAGTGCATATTGAAGACCCATGGGAGACCGGAAGCATCATCGACCCTCAAATCGTCGTCTCTGGAGTTCCATAAGTTGTCGGTGAAGAGCTAACGCCGAATCGCCTTCTCTCTCTCTCGTTTGTTTCAGGTGAAATGAAGTAGGGTTTGCGGGTCTTTAGAATCCCGCAAGTCAACTTGTGGCCCACCCGCATTTCGGCCCATTCCCGCACAAGGCACGCCAGCTAGACCCCCAAATATTTGGACCTACCGAATGACGGTCCAATCCCGCCCCGCAGCAAGCCTTTAGGGGCAAGGCCCGTGGTCCAAGTCCATCATTGCCATCTCTAATAAAAACTTATAATTACCATGGAGAAGATTTCTATTAAAAGAAAATGCTTGAACCTAGGGATAACTCCCAAATACAATCACTTGTCCAAAATAATCTATGTAAAATTAACAAATCTTCCATTCAAGTTATCTATCTCCCGTAAACCAAGCTTTGTTGCTGATGTGTAGTATAGACAAACCTAGAGTTGAAGAAATCGTACATCTCCATGAAGAAAGAACAAACCCCGTTATTCTTATTTTAAACATTGATTTATTTACTATAGTTACATATTATGTATGATAAATAATATATCTATGACTATGTAACAGATAACTTTACATGTCTAATAAGAATTTGTGTTTGACGATTCCGCTAGTACCACATTGAACCACATTTGATAATTCTACTTAGACAATATACTGACGGTTTTTTGTAGTCTTTTTTTCATGCATAACTGATAATAATTACTTTGTCTAGAATTCCAACCTCAATTTTCTTAAGTGTAAAAACAGTAATGAACTCTTTATCAAACTACTGAATTAAATGGAACTTCCACAAATCTTTTACTTTTTTTAACACTGTCTTATTGAAATTGATTTGAAACATTATAGATCACTAAAGAATTTTTAAAATAAAGAATAATGACAATTTTATGGTCTTTCGACACGGGAACCTTAGCGAGGATAAACCTTGTTGATGACACATAATCAATAGTATCAAACTAGTACTTTTCTAAACTGAGGTAAAAGTTAAGGTTCTCCTACTAAAAATAATAGACAAGTTTCTAATACATTTTACGATAACATGATAATAATTCTCATAGTTTAGATAGATCTTTTTATTCAATTTCCTTTATCAAATTTGTCTCAAGTTAGCTTCAGTTAATCTGCCCACTGAGCAATCTTGAACTGCAAAGCACAATCTTGACACAAATGCCCAACCATGTAACAATCGCTTCAATACCTATGTCACTATTAAACCATTGAGGGAAGGCAAGCTGAGATAGAACTAAACAAACCAACCATCACCATAAGGAGACTCAAAACGAAATCCATTTCCATAAGGAGACTCCGTATACAAAATCTGGACACATATTTGATACATCCGATACTCCACCACTATGTGGAATGAAGCCAAGACACCTCTATACCGAGAAGAACTGACATGACCCACTTCAGAATCACCGTGAATGCATGTGGAACAATCAGAACCACTCCGTTTATTCCGCCATCGTTACATGCAAGCAAAAACGCAGGTTTAAAACAAAATGGGACCTTATGCTCGAGGGAGATGTAGACAGAGGCCGGAGAAGAGTGGAGTCCCCATTCACCACACGCCTCCACCGCTACACGCCGGCATATATGTATGACGGCAATCAGATATGAGACCACCGATAAGCTTATCCAAATCTGCAAAAAAACCTAGATAAAATTATAAAATGATCCTTCAGTTTTTATATATCTTTTTCACCTGAGTAAAATGATATATCGTGTTTTTTTTTTTTACATTTAAATATTATATTTAGAATGAAGCTTGTTTTATTTATGTGTTGTAATAAAATTTCAATTATTATTTAGTTTAATAACATCATAATTGTGTTCGTTTGTTGTTAAAATAAAACAAAGGGTTAGAATTTTAATATTTTAAAGTTATAAAATGTGTATAATAGATTAATAAATAAATACAACGGAATATTTTTAGAATATTCTTTTTAGAATGAAAATAGAAAAGAAAACATTGGATCAAAAATAATAATTTTATGATGAAAAATAAGAATCAACCATTGGAGATGATCTTAAAACCAACTATGTGTTCTCTCAAAAGATTGAATGATGCCAAAACAAAGTTTTATTTATGTTGATCAGAAAATACAGAAGAGTTGCATTTAATGATAAACAACGGCCGAAGAGAACACAAGTACTTTGTTAACTCTCTGCTGACCGAAAAAAGAAGATTTTTGGCACTAACTTATGAATAAGATACGACAAGCTTCAATCTTTATTTAGATTTCACAACATTTAATTCATCTAAAAGTTATAAAGTCCCATTAATAACAATTAGGTCTCAGGCTTTGGAGGGAAATTGAGATCGAAATCCAATGGCACACGTGCTGGTCTCTCTGGACTCCTACGATCCATCACCACAGACGATGCTTCTGATTCGCTCATTGCCGACTGGTCGATGAAGAGAAACCCGGACCTAACCTGAATCTGCTTCGGGAAAGGGAACATGGTTTCAAGATCGACGCTGGTGACCATCGACGATGACGTGACGGTCCTGCTTTGGCTCGGACTCTCGTGATCGTGGACGAAGTTGGTGTAAGTGAAATTGGTTTTGGCTTTTGCGCCGCGAAAAGCAAGAGCTGCTTTGTCGTAGGCACGAGCCGCTTCTACGGCAGTGTCGAAAGACCCGAGCCAGACTCGAGCCTTCTTCACCGGGTCTCTGATCTCGGCGGCGTAACGACCCCATGTCCTCTTTCTCACTCCTCTGTAATGGTTTTTTTTCTTTTCTCCGTTGTTAGTTTTAACGGCCGCCGTTATAACTGTCGGCGCCATTTAAGACAAAACAAAAGGAACTGTTTTTTTTTTTTAAGTAAAGTACGAGGAGAGATTGTGTTTGTGAAATTTATGACGAGTGTGTTCGTATTTATACAGACGAGAGGTTGTCTGAAGAGTGGCAGTGTTTCGTAAATATTAGCAATATTGTGGCATCTTGTTTTTGTCTCCACGACACCAACTTGGAAAGTTTGAATGAAAATGCTATTTTTGGTATTTTCTTAAATGCTTTTAGATGTCTTTTATCTACATATTAATTATATTTTAATAAGATAGATACGTTTTTAATTTTTGATGGCTTTATAATGACGTTCTCCAATAAATTTCGTGTGGTGGTTTGTATAAGTCAGAGAGGAACCCACGCGCTTACTTTGGTACGTGTCGTTTTGCTGCGGAGCAATTCACTATCTATATTCTCTTCCTATATTGACTACTGGTAAGCAAACTACAAATAGACACGACTGCCAAATTAATTATTGTATTTTTTTTTAATTTTCTGTAGATATATTTAATTTGTTGCAAAAGAGATATATTTTATTTTGGCTTACTGAAATTAAGGTCTAATGAATTTTGTAACTACATAATCCAATATATATTAACTCTATATTTTTGAAGAAAACTTGCCATTAAATAATATTGTCTACCAACTTCAATTTTACTACATAGATGAAAAGTCGTAACTTGAATTTCCTTTATAGCTTATCTTAAATTGGGTTTTGTTATAAAATCATCTTTTTACAGAATCCTGGATTTAACACTGTAATCTCCTTAATATAAGACCAAAGTATTGTTTTCCCCATTTATAAATGACATTATGGTTTTGTTTTAGATAATATTTATATATAATAAATTTCTAAGTATATGATTTACAGTAGATGAAATCAATTGCTTATCATCTAAATACCCCCCACCAAATGTACAGTTATATATAATAATGTATTTATTGGTAGAGCCAGAAAATTTTGTACCAAGGTCAGAATCTATGGAAAACTACAAATGTATTCTACAATCACTCATAACTTAAACATTTTATCACTGTTTAATTAGCTACATCTTTAAATAATTTTTTGATAAAATAATTAAGTACTTTAACGGTATAGCCTAATATTAAAAATCTAGGAAACAACCCCCGCATATACGCGCATAAAAAATTGACAATATTTCTATTTTAATATTTTACTTTATTTAATTTCTATCAATTGTTCAATCATTCCAAAATAAAACTCTATAAATTAATATTTTGTACGGATTAATAATTTGCCTAATAAAATATTAATATAATAAATGAGTAGTAAATATCTAATATACGAAAATAGGAAAATATTATGTTATGTGTTTGAAAATTAAATATTCTTGAGTAGCATTGCAATATTAAATAATGTAATCACTTTCATTATTATTTTTTTCTTTTTGTTGTGGCAGTTTTACTTATTTTGCTTCTTTTATTGCATTTAAATAATGTAATCACTTATTTTGTCGTTTTCTCTTTGTTTTAAATATTTTGCTGTCTTTGCTAATCTCTTATTTCTTATTTGATTTCCTTTAGAAGAATTGGTTACTTCATGTTAGAATTTATTACTTTTATTATGATTTTTTGGAAAATGTTTAAAAAATTTAACAAATTTAGAACAATAAATAATTATATACATACCTCCATTGATTTGTCTATAGAAAGATTTTTTAATTAAAACCATTAATTAGTCTTATTTCAAATGAAACATCTGTGATTCAATATCAAATCTATTATTAGCTGAACTATCACTAAATATTTTCAAGTATTCATTTATTTCAATCTATTTGGGATTAGAAGTCATGGTAATAACTAAATGAGAATTTCCATAACAACCATAAAGTGCCATTGCATTTTAATATTTTTCAGCCATATATCTTAGACTACCTAAATTGATGATGACAATACAATTCTTTTTCCCAATCTCCTGGAGTCATGATCTCCTCTTGATTAATCATCTTTTACATTACTATAAACATCAGCTTTTATTGCTTTTTGATTAAGTTTGATAAATGTAAGGCGACTTGTTTCAATAGAAATAATGCATCTACTATATATTGATGAAATAATATGTCACTATAGGGAATAGTAATGCTTTAGTATCTCTACTCTAAATATGATACATATAGTATTCTATCATTTAAACATAACCAATATTTTGATTTGATTGTGATTTATGGACATATTGCGATTATGGACATAGGGTATTCCATCATAATACCCAATTTCTCTATATAAAAATAATAAGGGATATTGTAAAGGCAATTAAAGAGGATGTAGCCAGAATTCTTTGCAGATTTCCAGTTTTGTGTTGAACTAAAAATACATCTCGCTCACCCATGGTGGTAGAAAATTCACCAATTATTAAGCGAGCTATTTCATTAGCTGGTGGCAATTCATATTATATTTTCGTTTATCATATTCTATCATATGAATTTTCATTTTCGTGCTTTCATATTTATCTCTAGTTTTTAAATATTTTGCTAGTACATTATCTTCATTAAGCATTCTTATTTAGTGATGATAAGATTTATGTATATGTTGATTCTTTTCCTTCTCGGTTCATGATTGAAAGTTTATTTTATTTTATTTCATTAGATGTGTCATATATATATAGATATATATGTATATATATGTACAAGTTTTTGTCTTCCACCATGAACTAGTAGCAAAAAGGACCACCATAATTTAGTATTTAATAATTTATGCCAACACCCATAGAACACATAGACAATTAAGAATTAAAAATTCTAATATTGTTCTTAAATGAAGAATCACATAACAGATTTTTGACACTATAGGCGGATCACGAATATTGGGTAATTTGATGCGGTCCTATTTAAAACATATAGTAAATAATGGTCATTTGGTTAATCGATCTTTTTAGTATTTTCAGCAAGCCATACTAAAGCATTACAATCACTGCAATGCATTAGTTTTTTTCTTTCAAATTATTACTTATAACTATTGTCTCCTTATCTATTAAACAAATACTGAAATGATTATTAATGAACTAAGAAATTCAAAATATTAAAATCATTAAATTTAGTTTTATGAACATGTCAACCAATTAAAATACATAAAACACAGCCAATATGTTTTTCTACCTTCAAAAAAATATCAACTAATGATTCATTAATACCCTTGTTTGATTGTTTATGTCATATTTCTGTTATCTTGAATCTATTAAAAATAATGTTTAAATAATATAATTTTTAAGTATTTAGTTTGTTATAAATAGTTAATTATGTACAAAAGAGAAACAAACTTAAACATACCTTTAGACAATTTCGAGTGGTAACTTTGTTTCTCAATACAATAAAAACTCCATAAATTAATAATGTTTGGGACTTTGATAATATATTAATTTTAGAGTTATTAATTTTAAATTTTTCCTTTTCAGATTTTTCTTTTAAGATATATATTTATAAAAAAATAACTAAATTATTAAAATTTGACACTTTTATTAGTTTTATTATATTATTTGGTGTATAAAAAATATGTCTAATAGAATTTAAATGTGGTTTTAGATATAATTTTACTAAATCTCATCAAAATATATTAAGTGTTAAAAAATATAAAGATAATTCCTTCGTGAATATAAAAAAATAATATAATGGTTCGTTTATACTTATATAAAATATATATACATATAAATTATTAATTTATAGTTTTAATGAGACGATATATTTACATAGAATTTTCTAAAATGTTATTATCTTATTATTTTATCGATCTGTGTCACATTTTGAACCGAACCAATTTGGGACCAGTGAAATTTATTATTTATGGTGTTTAGTAATTTATCGAGTATTATTTATGGAATTTCTACCGTAGTTTCAGCTCTATCCATATCCATGATCATATCAACACGTTCTGAAGAGTTATGAAATATGATGAATAGTTCATATCAAAAATTCTTGGGTAATTTAAAAACAATCTATATATTAGAGCAAAATTAGTAAATTATTACTTGTATCATTTTTTTAAAGGTAGTCTTACAATTAAAAAATTTAGAGTTTGTTTCTTTAATAAACTAAAAGTTATTGAATTTATAGAAATATATTCACCTTGCTCGTTATAAAATTTTGGTAACATAAAATTCTCATGTTTGTTACCACCATACATGGAAGAAGACATATTATCAAATCAACCCATTGCCTCATGTCTAACAAAACTGTTGATTTAGTTTTTTGAAGGCCACATTTTCTGTAATTCAAGTGTTTCGAAATTCATAATAAAATTAGAAGTTGTAATCACAATATTCAACTTAACATTACGATTGCAAAGGGAAAAAAGACTTAACATTGCGATTGCAAAGTAAAAAAAAAAGCCCATAATTTCTCAATATGCTTACTAAATCTCTCAAACTCTTTTTTGTTTGTTGTTATTTTGTTGTATTATTGAATAATCATATAACTATACATGCTATAATGTATTCTTATTTTTTTCTCTTCTCCTCCTCGCCATCAAAACGCATTAATCCACGTGAAACCATTACGTACGGTTTCATTTTATTTATTTTAATTAATCCTAAAAATGCAAGCCACCATTATTCAATCTTGAAAGGTCACAAGTTGACATTGGTATCCTATTGTGATCATCACTCTCTTCTTCCCTCTTTTCATCTTTTCGCTTTGATGCGGTTAAAGGAGGAGTCGTCACAAAACACAACTACGGGAAGAAGGAGAAGCAGCCGTGCCATCGAAAGCATCATTGTGCTCCTATTGGAATCCGAAAGATGGTAAAAATATGAAATATGAAATACAGTTAGATTTTTCTGTTTTTGATCTAAGAATATGAAATACTCTTGCTATGAATATTGATGTCACCAAGAAAATTATATTTCGCAATTCATAGCATCAATATTCTTGGTGACATCAATATTCATAGCAAGAGTATTTCATATTCTTACGTCAAAAACAGAAAAATTAAATTTTTTTTATATAAAAAGATATAAGCTAGTACAGAATTTGAGTTTACTATTATATACTCCCTCAATTTTTAAATAAGTGTCAATTTGACACTTTTTACGGAGATTAAGAAAATGGAAAAATATACTAATGTACTCTCATTTAATGTTCAATTATTTGAATAAAAATTATTTTAAAAAAACATCTATTGATTATTTAAAAGGGTAAGAAAGAGATTATATGTGAAAAGTTGTATTGGAAATGCAAAGTGACACTTATTTTGAAACAAAAAGAAAAAGATAAAGTGACACTTATTTAGAAACAGAGAGAGTATAGATTATTTTGTAAAAGTCAAATTCAATACATTAATTGTGTAGCCTGATATTAAAAAAATTAATGGATAGAGATTTTTTAGGAGAAATTGGTAAATGCGATTTCTGAATATTTTCTGTTCAAGCTTCCAAATTTACTCTATTCTAGAGAATTAATGCTTTAATGTCGATGTTCAACAGTAAAATGATGTTTAGAAAAAAAGATATCTAATTTAGTTTCAGAATTAATAGTATTTTTGACATCTGTTCTGAATGGTTGTAGCTTGAGATATGATACGCGCCTAATAAATGAGATTAGTTAACGAGGGAGACAATCTGATCCAAATGTCTCCATTGTTCCCATCTTGACCACCAGAGAATATCCAAAGTCTCATCCTTTGTTATTTTCCCTTATAATTCTAGCCTGTTGAGATTCTTTTAAATAAAAATATGTTACTCCTTGCTATCTAAATAACTGTTGGGACTATTTTTTTATAAGTCTAATGGATTGAATAAAAAAACTAAATAAGTATGAACAGAATTTTATAAATCTAAAGAACTGTATAAAATTTGTTTATTGTGAAGAAATATGAATATGAAAAAGGATAAGTCTTATAAAATTATGTTCAAATAAAAACGGAATGTTTTCTATATAATTTTAGGAAAATGCAAAAATTACGTCCAAATAGTTGTAGAATATTTTCTATAATGTTTTTGGATAAATGTAAAGTTGCGTCTAAACAATAATAAAATATTTCTTAATTGATTATGTGATATTCTACAATAATTATAGAATACTTCTATTCATGAATTCTTTAACCTTTTTACTTTTCTCAAGACTATTCTTTGGTGATCAAGTAATTCATAAGCATATAAATAAACATGTGTCTCTTCATTCTAGACACACAAAGAAAAAACAAACACTAAAACTTTCAGCAAAAAATCTCTCTTAGTCTTTTAGTTTTAATTTAAATGTCTTAAGAGTATTCATAGTAGTTAAGTTTATTAGATTGTGTTTTCGGGTGTTGCGAAACAATCTCGTCATGGCTACATCATAGGATTCAAATTGTATTCTAATTATCACCCAATACATGCGATTTATTGAGTTAATGAAAGAGATCAAATTTTGACTCTGTGAATTATCTATTTTCTTAACAATTGCTTCAACGTTTTATGCATGTTGTATTATCGTTTATACGCTTACTGTTTCCTAATTTTCAGTCAGGATTTTTGCGGGTACTACAATAACATGTATGAAATAAGTCGAATCTAAAGATTGATTTTCATGTCTTTAATTCATGTTAAAGTAGTTAAAATCTCTTTTGTGACCTCTACTGCCTTTTTTTCCTAGAACATACGGACAACAGTATGTATTACTCCCTCCGTTTCTGAATAAGTGTCACTTTGACACTTTTCACGGAGATTAAGAAATGTGTATAATAGACTAATATATCCCTATTTAATGTATGATTAATTAAATGAGAATGATTTAAATAAAAATCTATTGGTTATTCAAAAGGGTAAAATTTGAACTTAATGTACAAAATTACATTGGGATTGTAGAATGACACTTTTTCTGAAACAAAAATAAAAACCTAAAGTGACACTTATTCTGAAACAGAGGGAGTATTATATTCTGGACCATATACAATATCGATGACATGGTCAAGACTTGTAAATGTGCGGTCTAGTAGGTTCTAATCGATGACACCAATAAGTTGAATGTATTTGTGATATATCCTTTATGACGTCACCCCTCATTTCTCTCTTTCCAAAAATGGTAGACTACCATCAAAAAGTCAATTTAATGAGAACATAATAGCTTGCCGGGAAAAATCGAACTATAATGAGGTAGCAGGCCCTGGTCTAACTAGTCTCATGGTTATACACAATAACTTGCCAAAGAGTTCCTACCACACTATAAGAGAGAAAAGGAAGGCAAAAAAATATGACCAAGCATCTCTTTAAGTTCTCCGCGAAAGAGACAAGCTTTAGTATGACTCCCTTGTTGCTAGACGATCCTTCATCACAAGCCGAACTACTAGAAAAAGTATGTACCACTTGTGAAAACCAAAGCAAACGGAAACATGACGTCATTACTGAATATTTTAACGCCTTGACCGTCTGTCCACGGTTAATGGGCCATCCACGTCCGCTCACTCGGCCCGTGGGTTCCATACAGCCCGACGGGCGGTGCGTTAATTTTTTTAAGGTTCAAAAGTCTTGTTTACTAACCCTGCAATCACCACATGATCTTTTTCCGTGCTTGTGGCCTCACTCACACGATATCACAAATCACTTACCTATAGGTCACTCATCCTTTCACTACTCCAGCCCAAGCACACTTAACTCTGGAGTTTTAACTGGATGTGCTCCCGAAAAGGTAAGTGCACTTTGGTGACATAGGTAGGCAAATCGATTCTCTTAATTTTTTTCACATATACCAAAAATTCGGATGTTACAATTCGCCCTCACTCACAGAGCGCAACGTCCTCGTTGCTACCACAACATGTCTCAAGACGCCTCTCGGGTCAGAACCGAGATGGCTAACTAGCACTAATACAACTTGTAATGCCCCAATTGTCCGTCCATAGCTAATGGGCCACCCACGCCTTCTCACTTAGCCCGTGGACCCCATCCTGTTCGATGGGCGGTGCTTAATTTTTTGAAGGCTCGAAAGTCTTGTTTACTGTCCCTACAATCACCACATGATCTTTTCCCGTGTTTTTAACCTAACTCACACGGTATCGCGAATCACTTCCCAATAGGTCACTCATCCTTCTACTATTCCAGTCCAAGCACGCTTAACTATGAAGTTTTAAATGAATGTGCTCCCAAAAAGGTAAATGCACTTTGGTGACGTAGGTAGCCAAATCAACTTTATTAAATCTTTTGGCATATACCAAAAATCGGGATGTTGCAAATATGTTCTGATATAAGAACCTAAGATGTACTGCCATAGTATAAAATCCGATTTGGCACCAAACTGACCGAGGCAACACCGACTATTGATGCCATCCCTCTGGTTAATACCATGCAGAAATGGAATTCATCGCTCTGGTTAGTCTACTTGCAGTTGGATCACCAAGCACTAGGATTGTAGACTAATATGTTCAAAAACAATAATAACAAAAATGAAATGATGAATATTTCAAATATATGATTAGTTAAAAAAATAAAAATCTAAGATGGTCCTTAGTTGGGTCCTTCGAAAATGATGAGTTATGCGTTAAATATTTAGGTTTCAGACTAAGATATGGGCACTTATCATACTAGTAGTATGATACTACCACTGGGCATTGCTATATTATTTACCTGAAAAGAATCTATACGAAGAGTTAAAATAACCGACGTAATTTTTGAGAAAAGTATAAACCCCTCTCTTATTCATATGCACATTGTGCTCTATATATACATGTTCATAGGAAACCTACTTCCCATATATGCTATTACAGAGAATAGGAAAACTAATATATGCATTTAACTCAGCGTATCCACAATACTCCCCCTCAATATGGAGCATGGACATCACGAATGTCCATCTTGCAAAGAAGATATTGAAACTGATCACGTCCTAGAGCCTTCGTGAAGAGATCCGATGGCTTCTCTGTTGTGTGTATCTTCCTAGTAGCAATGACACCATCTTAAATCTCATCTTGAATATATTGGCAATTTGTCTCAATATATTTGGTGTGTTCATGGAAGACTGGATTTGACGCGATATGAAGTGCAGCTTGATTGTCACAATGAAGTAACACTGGATCATTTTGTGATCCCCAAGAAAATCCAACAACTCTCGAATCCACTTGATTTCTGAAACAGTATATGACATAGATCGGTATTCTGCTTCTGCTAACGAATGAGAGACTGTCTCTTGCTTTTTCATCTTCCAAAATATAAAGGATCCTCCAGGAAACAATATATATCTAGTTAAAGAACGACGAATCAGGGGACACACTGCCCAATATGAATCACAATGTGCAGTAAGATGTAAGTCAACATTAGCGCTGAACACAATGCCTTGTCCTGGTGACCCTTTCTGATATCGAACAACCCGCATTGCTGCCTCCCAATATTTTTGTCGTGGAGTTTGTATGAACTGTGCAAGATCATTAACCGCATAGGACAAGTCAGGACAGGTAATCATAAGATAAATAAGACATTCTACAATCCTTCAATACCGTTCTGGATTAGAATACTTGCGATCCTTCGCTAGAGGAAGGCGATGATGTTGTTCAATAGGATCATCACCGGCTTACACCCCAATAATCCACATTCACTTACGATATCAAGGCCATATTTTCTCTGTGAGAGATATGGGACCTAAGTCCTTCATATGAAAACACTTTCCTAAGTATTCTTTGAAAGTTTCAATCATCTTGAGATCATAAACCAAGACATAAACCACTGCTCCATTAGTAATACGAGCAAACAAAGAGTAGTCCTTGTAAGATTGTTTAAATCCAAACTGGACTAGTGCTGACTGAAGCTTTGCAAACCAATAACGTGGAACTTGCTTAAGACCATAAATAGACTTGTTCAACCGACATACCTTTGTTAAATCCTCTGTTACAAATCTTTGAGGCTGTTTCATATAAACTTCTTCTTCCAGATCACCATGTAAAAATTCATTAAGAACATCCATTTGATGAAGTGTCCATCCTCTCGCAGCCGCAACCTTAAGGAGAGTCCGTATTGTTGTCATTTTTACAACAGGAGCAAATGTTTCTCCAAAGTCAACGCCTTCAACTTGAGATTTCCCACCAAACGTGATTTATATCTCTCGACAGTACCATCATCATTGCATTTTACCCATCTAGAACCGATGGCCTTCTTGCCTGTAGGAAGAGACGTAATGTCCCATATCCGAGTAACCTCCATTGCACCTATTTCGGACCCCATTAAATTCCGCCATCGCTCATCATCCATTGCTTCACGAAAACTAGAAGGTTCACGTGTAGATGTTACTGCCGCCATAAAAGTTCTATGAGACAAAGAGAAACTTCACAAGAGTCATAATTAGTGATAGGCTAGCGTGAGCTCTTGTTAACCTTCGGAAGAGGCTGGGGCTCGTCAGCGCATTTCAGTGAGTATGTCACATAGTTCTTTAGTAACACATTCGGGTTCTTAGGTCTATGGCCACGTCCCAATACCTCTGGTTCCATTTCTGGAGGTGTTGGCTCTGATTCTAAACCCATTATTGTGCTATCAAGCTCTGCCACGGGAGGTGTAATCATATTTTCTGTTTCTGTCTCTGTGGTAGTAACAATTTTATCTACCACATCAAAAATCCCTTCCTCATCAATAATAGCTTCCTCATTTACAAGGACTGTGATAGCAGTAGAGTGATTATCGTCATCACTCCCCCTTACCACAATACCCGTAACACCAATATCATTACTACCTTACGGAGAAGTCCAAGTATCATCATCACTATCAAACCTGTCCAGCGAAGAGAGAGGTTGAACAGGTACACTGTCGTCGCTTATTTCCGTAGCCATAAGAAATGGAAATTTTGATTCTTGAAACACAACATCTCGAGACACAAAATATTCATCAGTGTCAAGATCATAGACCTTCCACTTTTTGTTCCCAAATAGATAACCAAGAAATACGCAACGCCTACTCCTTTCCCCAAACTTATCTCTCACACGGGGGTTATTATGCACAAAACACAAACATCCAAACGTACGAACATGTTTCTATTCTGGTTTTGTTCCAAACAGCAGCTCATGTGGTGTCTTTCCTTGAAGAATAACAAACGGAGTGTGGTTTATCAACAAGGCTGCAGTCATTACACTATCTCCCCAAAACTTCTTCGGTAATCCAGCTTGAAACAACAAGGCACGAGCAACATTCAAAATATGCCTATGTTTTCTCTCAACTCGTCTATTTTGTTGGGGTGTGTTGACACAAGAAGTTTGATGAATGATACCTTCTTGCGCAAAATAAGAACGAAGACATGTAAATTCAGTTCCATTGTCACTTTGGACAGTCCGTATCTTCTTTCCAAATTGTCTTTGAACTAAGGATGCAAAAAAATTCAACTTTTTAGCTATCTCACTTTTGGCAACAAGTAAGTAGACCAAACTGCCCTCGAAAAATTGTCTACAATGGTCAAAAAATAGACCGAACCGCATGTATAAGGAACTTAATACGGTCCCCACACATCACAATGAATCATAGAAAAACTTTGATCAGCTTTATTGATATTGTCTAGAAATGAATGACGAGTTTTTTTGGCTCGAAAACAATCATCATCCTTATTACTACTACTACTCAATTCTCTAAAAACAGAAAACAAATATAACGAGGACTTGGAAGGGTGCCCAAGGCGACGATGCCACAACTCTCTGTTACTTGTGCAATTCATGTGATTAGCTTGGACATAAACAACGCCTAGATACACGTACACTCCATCACACTCCTCACCCGCACCAATCAGAGTCTTCGTTGCACGGTCTTGTAACACAGAATATATCGGTAAAAATGGCAATACACTTGCGAGATTTCAAGAGATTTGCTACAGACAGAAGTGTGCAGGTCATCTTCGGTGTATGTATAACACATCATACAATATCACACTTCCACCTAGTGCAAGTCTCCTATTTTTACAGCAAAAGCAGATTCTCCATTCGGCTAATCCACAACAAATGGTTCTACGTCTCTTATATTTGTTAACATATCAATGGTGCTCGTATGTGATGTGAAGCACCTGAGTCAATCAAAATATCAGAGTGATAAGTCTTACCAGACAACCGCTCAGTACCTGCCTTTTGAGCCTGAAACAATTAAAGCCCTCTATTGTTCATCTGTGATTCCTGCTAGTGCATCTCGATCATGCTCACGACTTCCTCCGTTACTCGTTTCTCCCTTGTTTAATCCCACATCATTAACAAAGCAACACTGCCACTATCACAATTTTTAGAGCCTCTCCCATGTCCTCCACCACGACTAGATGATTGATCTGTCTCTCCCACACATTGCAACTACTCTTAGTGTTTGAACAAAAAATCCCACTGCCGTTGCTCTTTCTTCTTTTCCACAAACACTAGAGATGTGCCTCTCCTCACTAACAATCTTCTGGTACACTTGGTTTAGACTTGAAAAAGGATTCATGGAAATGATATTACTCCTCTGATTCTCAAACAAGGCATCATCAAGTTCCATCAAGAACTGATGAATTTGTTCTTTCTCTTGCTTTCTCTGTTGAATCCCAACAGATTTTCCACACTTTCAACCTTCCAGAGGCTCGTGATCAAAGAGCTTATCCCACATCTTGCGCAGACGACTGTAGTAGTCAAGTACTGATTCACCATTTTGTTTACAGACAGCCAAGACTGTTTTCAATTGATGAACACGTGGTTCATTCGCAACTGAAAACCTTGTTCTAAACTCGTCCCATAAAGTATGAGCGTCGGAAATAAAAGTCACACTGGATCACACCTTTGGATCAATGAAGGTACGATATTTTCTGGGTTTCTCGTTGGCTTCTTCAGTTTACCATAGATAAAACCCGACTTCCTCTTCGCTTGAAGAGCATTCCTCATCTTTTCTTCCCACCTCAGAATAATTATCGCCTCTGAGTCGAACAACACAAATACATGCTCCTGGATTGTCCCCATCATGTAGATCGCATGGTGAAGTCGTTGTTGCATTTTGTATTGCTTTCGTTAATTGTAATTCAAAGTAAAAAGAGGTTAATAAACAGAGAAAAGAAACAGATTCGGAAGAATAAAAAATTCAGAGTTTTGTCAATAGGCGGCGAACCGCTTTGATACCATGTTAAATTCGGGTTTGTCATGGGCTTCTAACTTAAAATTATTTGGTGATAAGTGGATTGGTCATAGCCTTTTATATATTATTTAAGATCCCATTAAATTTCCGATGTGAGATACATTATCCCTAAAATCCTTTCTCGAGATGATGGCTTTTATCGGTTAGAAATCTCTGAACTTCAAAACATTTATACTCGATCAAACAAGTTAAATATGATAATTATACCTAATCGAAAGGTTACACACGGCCTTTATATCCGGTCAAAATAAGAACATATTAATTAGGGTTTCCAAGTCTATAAAGAATAAATAACGAAGTACATGCAAACCTCTTGACCTTTTTCAGCCATTTGGCATGATACATTTGATATACAAATATTTGATTTCAAACAAACAAAAATAAACTAAAAGAAGACATGTGCTGTAATCCTCGCTATTGTCATCATCTCGACCGTCACGGAAAAACCCTCTATCTCTACTAACAAGTCTCCATCTCAAAATTTAGAATCTTCCTATAAGGTGACATACCAAGAGCTTTTTGCCAAAGTTGTATGGTGATTACGGGTTTTGGAACCCTAGCCCCGATAAGGGAGGAGGTTTTTCTTATCCCGGTCCAGTTCCACATGGCAGTTTAGGCCCAAAACAGACACAAGAATTTGTAACTTGTGTTGGATATGTTCTTCATCTTTGCTACTCCCGAGTAAAGCTTTTGATACGTATGGGTATTATATAAATAAGGTAGTGATAAGGCATGTATACTTACTGCATATGAATATTGTATTCGTTTGTGTTTTGTAGTAGATATATCATATATATACAGTTTGTTCACTCTCTATATAAACCATGTATGTGTAAATCTAATCTTAAGAACATGTCATTACTTAAAATGATGAATAGCAGTTGTGCTGAAGTATCATTCCTACGAAGAAAAAACAATTCTTTCAAATAGTTTTTAAAAATTTTGTCATACAAAAACCATTAAAAAAAATAATTCAAATAGTCTTTTATTTTGAAAATTTTAATATTTTTTTATTTTTTATAATTTGAAATTCATCTTCAAAATTTCACTTAATAACTCTAAACCATAAATCTAGATTAGTCAACCATAAGTATATAAATGTTTATTTACACTCTTTAAAAAAAATTTGTAATTATTTTATCTTTGAATGTTATGTTTGCGACAAAAAATTTTTTAGTTATACAATAAAATATTAAAACAAAGGAAGAGAGAGACACCCCTCCCCTCCCCCCACCTAAATCTTCACACTCATTAAGCATTTTGGTTAGTGCAAAAAAAATGTTTCTCTTTCTCAACTACCATTACAAGCGAATGAGGAAATCTAGAGTTGAACAGTAAAAATCAAGAGAATAGGGTTTTCTAGCAATCGTGTATAGACGTGTTTGATTGCCTCTCTTTAAAATCACATTTCTAAATGATTAAATTATTTTCTAAATTTAAAACTATTTTAAATATCTTTAGAAAATTTTAGGAACCATATCATAGTAAAAATGTGAATCCTATGTAGAAAGGTGAAAATACGTGAAGAAATATATATATAAAAAAACATTTTGATACATGCATCAAAGTAAATTATTTTGACAAAAAGCATTAGCCTTAATTTATTTTATAATAATATGTAAAACATATATCTTGTCTTCTAAGACTTTGTGGTAGAATGGTAAAAAGACATATTTGGTAGGTCAACACAATTAAGGTTCTATTCATTTATTTAATACATAAAATTAGGTTATATTATTCCTAAGCACACACATGAATCTGTCTTATTATTTTCGACTCATTTAAATACCCGGAAAAAATCTATTCATGCACCACACTTTCTCTGAATTAGTCCGAACTCTTTATAAATTTGAAATACTCCATATTAATCAAAAATATAAACCTATATCTCGTCTAGCGTCGTTACTGTTTCAATAGCGTAAAACTGCAATTTATGTCTTTGTTTTCTCTTTGGGAAGTTGAAATTTTCTATATGTACCAAGTATGGTGTGGTTGACACTCAAACAAATCAACATACTTAATGGCATAATCTTACACAGAAATAAAGCATTAAATCGGTGATAAAACGCCTCTGCCTCACAGCACTGCACTATGAAAAAAGTCTTCCAAAGACAGTTTCATGTCACTACCAGGTTTACATCAAATTCCGGCAGAACATTTGACCTATTTATTATAAAATGTCAACAGAAGCTAGGAGCATGCCTAGGCTCATATTCTGCTGGGCCATTCTTAAAGAATAAGCGGCCTTTCATCCACACGTTTGGTCGTGCACACCATACACATTTTATTTCGCAAGGACTGCAGCATCTATCTATACGTGCTAAAAATAATACTATTTGCGATGTTTTTCCCCTTTTTTCTAACACTAGGTAAAACAATTACACTATTGTATAATTTATAATTCTATTACATATGATCAATTATTTACAATTTATGATGATCACTTATTTGCAACTTATGATGATCACTTATTTGCAACCTACGATAAACAACTCCACGAATAATGATCCCACAATGAAACTCTTCTCGAAATACTTGGATCGATTATGTTCGACACCCTCGAAAGATAGACTCTTTTCGCAATATAGACCACAACAAACAGCTCTGCATCCAGTACTTTGGAACTTCCGATAAGCTTTGCATCCTATAATCTGCAAGAAACTGCATTGTCTAGGATTTGAATCTCAGACCTGGGTAGAAGCCTTTACCACTAAGTCACAGTGCTTATTTGCGATGTATTTCTATAAACAGTTATGAAGATTTTCTTAGTGAAATAAATATTACAAGGAAAAGACCCAGACAATCTTAAATTGGTCTTAAACCAACCGATTACTAAAATTGACACATAGCAGTAAGTAAAAGCCACCGTAGTTTGGGCCCGAGACCGCCATCACATCGCAAGATGGTGAACCGAAATGGAACAGAGCTCGGGAACCTAGCACCGAGCAAGCTGGAAGCCCATGCCAAGTGGTTCACCATCGATTTAGTACGCCTCTACTGGAGGAGAGAGGGTCTCGCCCTTGAAACTGAGCAGGAGATGGTACCTTGACGGAAGCAACAATCTCGAGTCTAAAGAATCTGTAAGAAGCAAAGTAAGTCAACTCCACCGAGCAAACCAAAGTTGATCTGCTCTGTGATGGGATGAGTCAACACAACACGCGCCGCCGAAAGAGAGTAGGGGCGAGTGGACCAGACGTGCCACTTCTTCAGCCAAACGCGTGCCTCCTTTGAGAACCATAGGAGGTTTACCTCATCCCCCGGATAGTCGTGCCACCATGCGAAATCTCCGGAGGTAGTAACACCACCGCGAAGAGTCCGCGATTCCACAGACGAGAACCGAAGCAGCCGAGAGCATGAAGGACTCCCTATACAATGAAGCACAAGAATTGAAGATAAAAGGGAGATCTCCTCCCATAAGCTCTCACTTGTCACCGCCAGAGCATTGAAAGAGAAAAACTCTGGGAATTGCATGTGAGATACCTAAACGCCGATTCCAGTACTTGTTGCTTCACCACGAGCCTCGCTGTCCCACCAAAACCACTGACAAAGACATATTTATAGATCCGCCATAGATATATCGGCAAGTGATCTACATCAAGTAGGCAAAGCAAAGAAACAAGCGAGAGAAGAGGAGCTCCGACGATGGCCCAACCACCAACCGCCTTGAAGAGGAAACAAAGTTGTTGAAAGTTTTTTCTTAGAGATCAAATGAAGAGAGAGAAAATCCCAGATCTCACCTTTTCTCGTTGGACTCAACTATTCGCGATGTTCTCTTTTTTGTCAAAAAAATGTTTTATATTAATTTATAATCTTTTTCATTCCATTTTAAATACCATTTTGTGCATAGTAAAATGAATAATAAAATTTAAAATGTTCATTGTTAATAAAGAACTCTCTATTTTAGTTGTCTTTTTAATAAATAAAATTTAGGAATGCAAATAAATTTAAAAATCTGATTTAAAGACATATATATACACATGTTCCAAAAATATATACATATATATATATAAGATCTGCTGATTTATCTTATATTGGGGATAATTGACTGAGATGTAGCTAGTATCTTTACCTTTAATTATGTTTTGTTTAGTTTTTAAAATTACTTCAATAAAGGTTAAAGGAACTAACGTAATAGATTTATTTTCTAAAATTTTACTCTCTATGTTTCAATCAGCTGTGTGTTTTAAATTTTTTACACATATTAAAAAATGTATGAATATTTGATTACCAAGGCATTATTTTTTGTAGTTAACTATTCTCGATAACATTCTACCAATATAATTTCAGTAAGCACAATTATTTTTTTGAGATTTACTAATTTATCATTAGTTAGTACATTAAAATGTAAAAATATATCTTTTTAAAATATTTTCTTAAAATATTGATCTTTTTAAAACGGAGAGAGTATTCAATAAGCTATACAAATATTACTACAAGAATACCTTTTTCATAATACATTTAGTACAGAAACATTCAAAAATCATACTAATTTCTACAACAATATTTTACTCTTACTGACTAACCTTTGTCTCGGTCAAATATCATCTAATCTTAAAAAAAAAAAAAAACATTCTCTTAAAATTATTCCGATTTCACACTTAAAAGCCGAACTAATGGCGTGTTGACTAACTCTTTCTTTCGCGGAGCACTTAAAAGCGTTGACCATTTTGTAAGTCTTCGCTCCTCTTCCTCTTCTTCAACAAATATACTCGCCACCCACCATCTTTTGTCTTTGGTCTCTCCTCCTCTCCATTGAACAAATCGGATGGCGTCTAATATCTCTCGCCTCGACGCTCAATCCGCCGCCGAGAAAGCAGTATCAGTGATCGGATCAGGCTATGATCTCACCTCCGATATACGTCTCTCCGCTTGTAAATCTACACCCGACGGATCCAGCCTCCTCAAAATTGACCCGACAGGGAGCAGAGAGCTGGTTTTCCCAGGAGGGATCGTCGTCAACAACGTCTCGAGCTCGATTAAGTGCGATAAAGGCGAACGCACTCGTCTCCACTCCGATTTGCTTTCTTTTAACCAGGTTTCCTTCATTAACTTCTTTCACAAGTTATCATCTTCTTTAATAAGAATAATAATATTTTTTCATCCGTTGTAAAATAATAATGTATGTTTTAAGAGTTTTGGTAAAAATATACTCCTTCCTGTTTTTAATACATGATGTTTTAGGGAAAAAAGATTATCTAAGTTTTCAATTCTATGTAAATTTATTAGCAGTTAAGTTAAGTTAATGTTATGACTAACGATATTATGCATTCTATTTTATTATGGTTGAATTGTAGCTAGGTAGATAATTAATAAATAATGTTTTTTATTTTAAAAATATAAGAAATTAAATGTTTTTTACTCTGTGTAAAATCCTAAAACGTCAGTCTTCGGATTCCAGTTCAGTTTCGATTTAGTTTTTTGGGTATTCGGTATTTTGATTTATTAAAAATAACTACTTTATTAAAACCATATCTAATTTGGTTTGGTTTACTTTATATACCATTGGTTTTTAGTTTATTGAATTTGATACCAAAATCATAAATATATTTATCTTTTATATTTTTGTGAATTTTACTTTATATAATTAGATATATGCTTTATTAAATCATAAAGATATTTTAGTTTTAAATAAAATATTTTTTTCCTTTTTCTTTTAATATTTAAAATAATTAGTAAACATATTAAGTTTAATAATAGTTTTTATATAATGAAAGAAAGATTATTAATTCACAATGTTACGAAATAACTGAATATTAGAAAAAGTAAAAATTATGTTTTGTTTAATTTGATAAAAATGAAAAAATAACTAATCTAAATAACTAAATTACTAAAATCAACATTTTAAGAATAAAGATCATTTCTATAGAATAAATTATGTATTTAATATTAATTATAATATATAATTTACATATAATTATGCTATTATATTTTAATTAGTCAATTTATTCAGTTTGATAAATTTATATACAAAACCATATCTATATACAATGGTTTTTTTTTTTTAAAATAACATCGGTTCGATATATTCGATATTACTAAATCCAAATCACTTTCTTTATTTTGGTTTGATTCGGTTTTACCATATTGAACAACCCTTCATATTATATCAGAAAATGGAGGGACTGTTAAATCTTAACTATAAATGGATTACTTTTTGGTCGGTTGTGTAGATGTCGGAGAAATTCAATCAAGATATGTCTCTGTTGGGAAAGATTCCATCGGGGATGTTTAATGCCATGTTCGAGTTAAGACAAGGTTGGCAAAAAGATGCGACCTCTGTGAAGACGCTTGCTTATGATGGATGGTTTATTAGCTTGTACAAAGTAGCCCTCGTTAGGTCGCAGTTGACACTACGTGATGAAGTGAAGCGTGATGTTCCTTCTTCTTGGGACTCTGCCGCACTCGCTGGGTATGTATATATATGATGAAATAACCTTAACTGTTGCAGAGTAGAATTAAAATAAACATGAATTATTTATATTTTGATTATTATAATTATTTTATTTATTTAAATAGATTTTAACTGATTTTCAAATTTATTTATTTGTATAATTCCCCTTTAGGTTTTGTATTTTTAGACAGTTTCTAATTTACTAATGAAAGATATTTTGAACAAGCTTTATAGCACGGAAAAGAGTATAAATTTTTAAATAAGAGCTTTTGATAAAAAAAAAAAAAACTTAGAAGTATTCTCATATCCTAGAAGCTTCCACTCCATCATTAACACAGAAATAACTGAAGCAAATGGGTAAATACTGAGTTTTTTGGTGTTTCTTTGTGTCAGGTTCATTGAAAAGTACGGTACTCATATAGTTGCTGGAGTTACTATGGGAGGCAAAGATGTTATTTACCTGAAGCAGCTGCGTAACTCGACTCATGATCCTGATCAAGTCCAGAAACAGTTGAAGCTATTGGCTAACAAAAGGTTTTCTGCTGAAAGTACCTCTAACCCAAAGGTAAACAGTGTTAAGACGTTGTCACTCTCATTTGCATTCTCTCAATGCAAAACCTTAAATGCTTTGATGGGCCTGTAGGAGGAGAGTCCTATCGAGTTGGGGTTGCATTCACAGTTTGGTTCCTCTCTTAGTCGTCCTGTTATCATGCACTCCAAGAACGAGGTCAGATTCTTTTCACCACTAATGCAGTGATTTCACTTGGGTTTTGGACTTAAACCTAAAAAGAGGTGTACTTTTGCATCTCCAGGATATGGTGAGCATTTGTGTAAGAAGAGGAGGTGTTGATATGGGACAAAATCATGATCTTTGGCTCACAACTATATCACAATCTCCCAACGTCATATCTATGTGCTTTGTTCCCATAACTTCAATCTTGAGTGGTCTCCCAGGAACAGGATTTCTTAGCCATGCAATGAACTTATACCTTAGATGTGAGTAACTAATTTGGTGTTTTCGGATATTAGTTACTCAATGGCTTATTCAGGTAACAAGTTTGTATTAAAAATGTTTTAGATAAGCCACCGATGGAAGAGTTACATCAGTTTCTTGAGTTTCAAGTTCCACACCAATGGGCTCCGGTGTACGGAGATCTCCCTCTTGGACTACGCAGAAAACAAAGTTCCCCGTCACTTCAGTTCTCTTTGATGGGCCCAAAACTATATGTCAGCACTTCAAAGGTACGTAACATGTGTTCTTCACATTCTTGTATATAATTTTTAACGTCTTGAAAAACTGTTTAATAGGTTGATTCTGGTGAGCGACCAGTAACGGGACTACGTTTATTCATGGAGGGGAAGAAAGGAGATCATCTAGCTATCCACTTGCAGCACCTCTCTACGTGTCCCTCAAGTCTTCATCTCTCACACGACGACACCTATGAACCCATCGATGAACCATCAGAAAAAGGATATTATGAAGCTGTGAAATGGGGAATCTTCTCGCATGTGTGCACCTTCCCGGTTCAGTACAACGGAACACGGCCTGATGAGGCAGCCTCTATTGTAACCAAAGCTTGGTTGGAAGTCAAAGGTATAGGGATGAGGAAAGTCCTGTTTTTGAGGCTCGGTTTCTCGCAAGTGGCTTCAGCTACTACACGTAGATCTGGCTGGGATAACCTCACATCCAGCTCACGCAAATCTGGTGTTTTCTCGATGATTAGTACAAGACTAAGCGCGGGTTTAAGTTCAACCCCGACAACAGATAAGCCAGTGTCTAAGGTCGATATAAACTCGGCGGTTTATCCTAAAGGGCCAGCACCGCCTGTGAAACCGAAGCTGCTGAGTCTTGTTGACACGAAGGAGGTTGTGAGAGGTCCGGAAGTACCACCTGGATATTGGGTTGTGACTGGTGCTAAGCTCTGTTTAGAGGCAGGGAAGATCTCTATCAAAGCTAAATATTCTCTGCTCACTGTTGTCTTGGAAGATTCGATGGTCTGAGAGATTCATTAAGGTGCAAGGACAGGGAAGGGTGTCTAAGTGGGAACACAAGTCAGTGTGTCTTGTTGCCTTTTTCCAGGGTTTTTGTGATTAGCTTTGAGGTTATCTCAGGAGAGTTTTCTGTGGCTGTGAAAAAAATTATATATATGTTTATGTAAATGCGTCATTGTATACTGAAATTGCTGAAGTTACTTTCTTTACAGAGTAATAATTGTTTGTGTAGCTCTAACTCTTATTAGGCATGGGTAAAAAAACAGAACCGAAGATCCAAACTGGAATCGAATCAAAATACTCGAAATGAGAACCGGACCAAACCTTCAAATACCCGAACAGTTCATATATTTCAATATCCAAAATAACCGAACCAAGAATCGAATATAAAAATAATGACTATATATACATGTAACATAACCAAATGTATATAATTTATAATCTATTAAAAGTGTCGATAATATATAAAAATCAAATTATTAAAAAGTATCCAAACCAACCGAAATTATCCAAAAATATTCGAAAGTATCTGGAATTTATATTTAGAATATCCAAAACAATACAAATATCTAAATCATCTTAATTATGTGATAATATACTCAAATATCTACTAATTTATGTGAATATCCGAAATAACCGAACCGCCATAACCAAACGAAAATTAGATTTTTCGAGTATTTTTGGTTTCTAATTTTTATTATCTGAACCGAACTAGACCTGAACTACCAGAACAAAATTCGAAAATAGGTCAACTAATAAATGGATTATAACCCCCTTACCCAAACTAACCGATACTTGAAATACCTTAACCGATACTCAAAATGTGCATGCCTAACTCTGACTATGAAATTGCTGACTTACGTTTTCTTTGGTTTGGTCAAGAAGAAAGAAGATTAATCTCAATATGGTTGCTGGGTGAAAAGCCTTCAGTTAGAGCCATGGCCTTGTGGTTGAATGCATATATACTTTTTTAATCTTAGCACTCGGGGTTGGACAATGTTTTGTGGTCCGGTAGATTTATGCACGCACCATAACGTACACCTTTTTGTAAAGAGAATGAGAAAAACTCTGGCTAGTGAATGTTGAGAGCGGTAGCAAATGCGACTGTAGACCAAAGATCCTTTTTGGGAATTATGAAGAGAGATGGATGAGAGTTGAAAGATTATTATTTGGGAACAAACAATAAAAATGGTGATTATAGTAACTTTCATGAAATCAATGGAAATAGATTGGTAACTCCTATTTCACCAATTGCAATGGAATCTCTACGCTCTTCACGTGTTTGGAATTTTTGCTGACTTGTGCCTCATCTACGCTCTTTAATTTGGTCAATATTCATAGAGTAAGAAAAAACATTTGCATTAAACACCTCTGTTATGGTTGAAGAATCACAATTCTTCTTGATTACTGCAATGAGAATCATCCATCTACAACAACACACCAAAACAAACAGACACGTGCAACTCCATTAGAAACTTTCAGCACCCGCAGGTAAAACAAAAAGAAAGGGGGTAAACTCTTGCGATCCAAAGAGACACAACTCGTTTATCATCACTTCTAATGTCTCCATTTATCAAAACTGTCCTACGATGAAGTTTTCAATAAACCAAGTAGAAAACTTTTTTATCGCACAACTTTTGTCTTTGACTGCATAAATAGCTGACACCTCACCCCAAGTAATTCATCATACATCATCATTGCAATCTGAGTGAATACAATTTTCTGTATCAGTGTTGGTTCTTATGCGGATGAGTCAAGTTATAGTATGTCAATGTTTCAAACATATGCAATCCCAGTAACAAACTAAGACAGTCACACAGAATCAACCACAAAAGACTCATCTTATCTATAAAAGTTGATGACAAATCAAGTAAAACACCTAACTTGTAAGACTAGAGGATGAAATTGACTCACATAAATTTTGTTGATTTGATCTTCATCTAGTCTCGTCTAGACCTACAAAGAAAAAACACACATGATTTGTTCTAAATGTATGCATCAAATCTGGGTAAAGATATGTAAAAGAAAAGCCTTATAAAGCTAGCAAGCCATCGACAGATGACAAACAAACAGAATCCATGAACATATACATATAGTTCTTTTTTATAACCCGGATATCCCGCGGACCGAGATCCAACCGACTAGTCCCCTAAGGGTCGGTCTACCGGCGCCAAGCATACTCGGTTGCTCGGAATGGGAATTAGATATTCATGTCGCCTGACCACACATGTGTGAGGTTGATTTGAATCTAAAAATCGCCTAACACTAGACCACCCATGTGTGGTTAACACTAGATATAGTTATAACCAATAACCTCCTATGTACATCTCTGCACTAAAACATTAACCCGAAAAAGCTACACTAAACAATCAAATCAAATAGGTTGTTGTTTCAAAGCTTAGCCTGCGCATTAGTCAACTAAGCATGTATACTACTACTGCTACTATATAGAGAATCGCGAGAAGAAGAGAGTGTGGTACCTTCAACGATCCAACCGCGGCGTGAAGCAGAGAGCATGGAATTGAGCAAGGCGGAAGCAGTGGCCGTGTGGTAAGGGAGCATCGTCTCCACGCAACAGCTCAGTTCTACCGGTGATCTTTTCATTTCCAACACGAAAGATTCAGAATGGAGCTTATCGACAGAGAATCAGTGTTTCGGAATGGTTCTCTGGTTTACCTGAAAATGCGGTTTGGAAGAGGGCTCTGTTTAGGCATCCGAAACGCAGACCGAGATGATGCCGCCGGGATAGGTTTAGGTGCGGTGGAGAACCTTGACGCGGCGGCGGATGCTCGGCTTGCGGCGGAGCGGAAGACTGATCTGGCGGCGGACATTGAACGTGTTTTGGATTTCCGATTAGGCTTTTTTTTTTACTTTGGTGAGAGTTTTAGGGATCATGCGAGGGTTTTGTGAAAGGGACGGATCTAGTGCAGCTGCACCTACAGTAAGCTTGGTACGCAGTAACTATATTATAAGTAAAATTTTCACTATTGTTTCTACTTACAACCACGGATTATGAGGATTATCGTGGCTAGAAGAAGTAGGCATGGGATTTTATTATCAGGAACACGAATCCAATCTGAGATCTGCTTTGAATTCATTTTGAAAAATAGGATATTCCGGATGCCTAGATTCGAATTTGAATACTAATATCTTGGATCTGGATATATTAATTTTCAGGTTAGGATATCCGGATCCGTTTTTGAATATATTAAATTTTTTTATTTTATTAATAACTATATTTGATATATTAATATTTATATTTAAAATAAGTTTATTAATATTATATTTTAATTTTAATAATGTTATATATCATATATATTTATAAATTTTATAAATATTTAATTTATGTATTATTTTTAGAATTTTGTATTTTAAAACTATATTTAAAAAAAAAAATTACGGATCCGGATCCAAATTCGGATATGCACGGATATCACAATATTTCAACATATATCTAATATTCGGATCCAGATATTTTAAATTTCCAAGATATCTAGATATGTCTCTCCCCTAAGAAGAAGACTTGTTCATATTGTATATCTTGCTTTGTAGTACTTTGTTGAGTTAACAAAACAAGATACTTGCTTGTACTTTTTTTCATTATCTATGATGCACTACTGAAACATGAATTGGGGATGGAATACAACTAACTTATACAAAATTAGATACATGACATAAAGATCATAACAAAAATATAAGAAAACATAAAAATATTCATTTCAAAATATTGAATGTCAAACATAAGTTTCAATATTACATACACATTTGTTCTAATCATCTAGTAACTCATTTTCACAATTTGGTTGATCTAGTGAGAGGTTGGCAAACTCCAAAAGTCCTACATCTTCCATAAAATCGATCCATTTCCACTAACATCCCACATATTATTTTTTTAGTTTTATATTAATCATAATTCCTTAATAAAAGTTGTAGATTGTTGTGGATGAAACCAAATTTTGGACACGACTTGCATTTAACTTATTCTTTTTAGTGAATGAATGAATACATATTTTAACTACGCTCAGCCTATGATTCCGTGAAGATGAACTAGGCTGACCTAGTAACATAAAAGGTAAAGTCTTGAGTAGAGGAGTTTAAGCACCAAAATTAGTTCACCAATTATTTGATTCTATGGTAGACATCATTGAAATTAATGTTAAACATCAGAAAGACAAATTTTCATTGAGAATAATCATATTCTTCAATAACTTTTTTATGATCATCATCGATTAGAAATAATATTGGCAAACACTTCATCTTTTCACGTGATTTTTTTGCATTTATATGTAGACCAAATCTTGCAAAATCTTCATTTTGCCATTCATCATTAAAAAGTCTACAAAATACAAAATATGTGTACGTATAACTAAAGAAAAAGGAAAAGAATAAATCACATATCTTAAAATCATAGTTGGATTTAAAGAATGAGCAAGACAATGTAAAAGAATGTTATTGTTTGTCTACTGAACCACCAAATTTTAATAAATAACATTATAAAAGAGATTGAATATAGACATTAGACATTTTCACTCTTGTAAATTTGAATCTTCACCTTCTCGATCATATAATCCCACATACCATATTTCAAGTAAAGACATGGCTTGCAAAATCTAATCATCATCTCATATATTGATCTTGTGAAATCAATAATAATGCACATTTTCTTACCAGTGATCATTCAAAATGTTCTCTTTAACCAAGCTTTTTTCTCAATGTTATCATCTATATAAGTAGCCCACTCTTTACTTATAACTATTGCTTGGAAACTCCTTTTTGATAAACTTTGATTTCTTAAACATCACAACGATTGAGGCAGAATGTATATTAGCAACTGAAAGTAATCTCAGACTAAAAATTGCTAAACTCATGTTATGAATCATGGTGAAATGATTTATTGCAAGATCATCTCCATGAATTTCGGTAATTCAGTTACACTCATAAGTTTTTTTATTCCCTTCCACATTCTTTGTTCCACAAATATTCCTCAAAGTTAGATTGAGAGTATGAACAACACATATTGTCCAATAGATGAAAGGAAACCTACTCTTTGATATGGTCTCAAGCCACCATACAATTTGGTCAAATTGAATTATCAGTGATTACTTGTACAATATTTTGATCACTCATTTGATGAATAAATTCCCCCATCAGTTTATCAATGAAAAAAAAATTCTTTCACTTCATTGGAATAATTCTCAGTCTTAAGACACACATGACTATTTCCCGAAGTATCTCTGAAATTAATTAGAGGTTTTTTAAAGGACCGTTCCAACTATCGCTCACAATCAACACCTCTTTTTCTTTTTATGACGATTTCAGTGATACTAACAACTTCTCGACATTGTTTTTTCATTTTTGCAATGAAGATGTATGAATCTTATTATATCCTACAAGTATGTAGTCTTGTTGGCATAAACAAATTGATAGGACCAATAATAACTAAGATTTCTTACAAGATTGAATATCATACCTCCTCTAGAAAATATTTTTGCAATTTTTTTGATCCAACTGATCTAATTTGAATACGAGATGATTCAACAATTGGTAAAATAAAGATTTCCTTTTCTTAGAGACAGATTCACAGGCCATAGAAATTTCTCCATGTGAAAAATCTAATTTCTTCATCTCATATTCATTTTCTAACTTCTGCATGTCAAGATTTTTAGTAATTGTTTCTTTTCTACAAAGATAAATTGTATGCCTTTTCACTCCAAGTAATTGCATCTTGACTCTGGAATATATTTTTGTCGAAACTCATTACAAACATTGCACTTAGATTTCGAGTTCTTCTTATTACTCCTAGATTATCTAGTTTCATAATTTGATAGTGGAGATTATGATATTCCAAGTCAGTGAATACTTCAAATAATTTTATTTTCCTTTTATACATTATTTTTGTATGTTCAAAGTCTATGTTACATCTATAAGCATTTTTTGAGGGTGCCCATAGTTAGAACATAACATTACGGATTGCCAATTATGTAACTGTATATACAAATAAATTATGGTGCAAGTGGCTCCCAACCCATGATTCACCTACTGTTTCTCTTACATCCCATAAAGGACCTTATGTTAACAAAAATTTATTTTTGTAACGCATTTAGGTAAAAATTGAGTTATATATTTCTCTTTTCCCTTACAATTCACCATAAAACCAATTAGCAGAAAATTTTCATATCATTCTATTAGTTAGATATTGATTATTATTAATGAAGAAAGTAGAAAATAATGCAAATTTCCAATATAAACTAATATCATGATTAATAAAAATTATTTGAATAAATACGTAAATAAAATTTAGTTACAGTAGCAAGAAGTTATAGAAAGACAATTTATTATATGGTAAAAGATATAAGATTTATAAACTCGCATGCATATTTATCATGATATGGTTAAAAATCTCTATAACATTATTTGATAAGTTAGTTTTTAGACAATTTCCAATGTATTTTCCTATTTTTCCTCTATAATATGAAAACTCTATAATAGAGATGTATTTATTTCTCTAAAACAAAGATCTAAACAATAGAGAAACGTTATTTTTTTCTCTATAAGTAGAAGAAAAAATAGCAATCTCTATTTTAGAGAAAGAAATAAAAATAGGATGGCGTTGTTTTGCTTCAAAATGCTACTATAGAGACAAATATAAATGTGGGTTGGAGATGCTCTTACGTGTCATCCTCTCGTTCAGTTTTATAATGATTAATTAATTATCTTTAATGATTTAATTTTTTACATAATTTTCATTACTAAATATTGTTGTATTTTCTTTTTACGTAATAAGTTTTTAATTAGAAATTTCTTTTTGAAAAATCCCATAAATAATAATAAAAAGGAATATATAAAAAAGGAAATATCCATAAAATAATATATATATATATATATAATTTCATATAGAAACGTTTTTTATATATATTTTCATAAAATAACATAAAAAGGAAATATCTATAATTTTATAAATAAATTAGATTTATATATAAAACAATGATTTAAAATAATTGCCCTCAAAAAATAATAATTTATGTGTTTGTTGTTTATTTTACTATAAATATATTTTTGATCAGATGATTATAAAATATTATTCATATAAAATATTTTAATTGCATAAATAGATTATCTTATATTATTTTAACAATGTTTATATCTTATGTTTAATTTAAAACCAAATATATAATTTAAATGTGAGACTACATTGAAAATAAAATACTATTTTACCATAAAAATATTTCAATACTATAATTAAAAAGATATAGAAATATTTAAATGGAACAAACCAATGATCTAATATCATATTTAAAAACAATGGTTTGTGTTATAACTAACTTAAATATTTGATTTTTTTCGTGCTCATCATTTGATTCTCTCAGTTTCCTACTTGTCGCTCAAACCTTATTTCTTATAGTTAATTATAAAAATTGTAATTTCTGTCATTATTAACATTTTTTTTACTTTTTGACATTTTTATTATTTTAATTTTCTGTTTTAGTTTCATTTTCTTTATATTGGTTTTCAGATATAAAAATGAAATATTTATAAAATATAACAACGTAATTATATTATATATATATATATATTGGATTTCATAAAAAAATCATAAATAATAGATTATATTTGTTAAAATAATATATTTTCCCTTTAAAACATAATAGATATTTTTGGAGATAAATTTTTAAAATTAAATTCAAATTTTAAAATATCTTTGTTAAAATACTTAACAAATAAAATATATAAAAACAAATGTTTTATAAAAATATAAAATGTGATATATTTTGTATATACAATATATTCTCTAAAAGAAAATTCACAAAAGGAAAAACATAATATAGTTTTTATAAAATTTTGCTTTAAAACATTTCTCAAAGAACATAATAGATATTAAAAATTAAAAGTACTAAAAATAAATTTTCTATCAACCAATGTTTTTAATAAACTTAAGGATAAAAATATTTAAATTGATATAAATCAAAAATTTTAATGAACTAAAACTATTATACATAGTTACATAATTAGTGTAACATAAGCTGTGATATTTTTTGCTTATAAATTTTTATGTTTATTTTTATTTTATTTTATTTATAGTTTTTAGAAATAGAATAAATAAATAAAAAATATTTACAAAAGTAATTGATTGTATGTTTTTTTTAACTTCGAACCTATCAATACTTCATCTTCTTTTTTGTTTTTAACTAAAATTTGATAAATAATTTTGGTGTATACAGATTTCAACCAATATTAATTATAGAAACCCCAAAAAGATATTAGTCTTACTATTTAAAAAACAATCAGGATTAATAAAAAAATCCTACACACTAATGTACACATAATAAAAATAACAAAATTAATCATGTATGATAATCGAACTGACTAAATATCCTACATAAAAGCAATTGTCTAACTAGAATTAAAATATCATTACTTACAATAATATTATATATATAGATTATAAACAAATTAAATGTAGTTTAGATATTTATTAATTTTTATAATTTGTTTACTTTATAAGTGAGATTATTGGTTGTTGTGTTTTAATAGATTTGGAAATTCAAACTATATCTAGTGTTACTTTTCTATAATTTTGGAATTCATATTGAAATTATGTGCTATTGGTTTTATGATTTATAAATTCTAGTTTGAATCAAGTGGTATTCAATCATATGAACTTACTAATGAATTTGATTTCATAATGGATTTGTATGGTTTTCTTTGTTATAAATACAAAGACTCATCCGGATTTGTAGATACTTATTAAAATTCATATATTAGATTTGAAAATCTATATATTTTACATTGATTTGTAAATATTATATGGATTTTTAAATTAACTAAAATACATAAATTAATAATGCCTAAATATTTATATTTGCGTATAAGTATAAAAAATCACCTAGTCAACTGATATATTCAGAAAGTATAGAATAAAATAAATTAATCAAGAAAAGGAAAAGGGGAACTAATATTCAGAAAGTATAGAATAAAATAAATTAATCAAGAAAAGGAAAAGGGGAACTAACTTTGTCCTTTATGTTAGCCGTGATTAACGGTATTGGGAGTCTTCTTTTCCTAGTCAAGAGGTGGATTCTCATTGCTAAGTGCCTTTGAAGTGTCTTTGTCTTTTACTTGTCACGGCGTTTCTGTTGTCTTTTCCACCCATATAACACCATCAATTTAATTTGTATCCTATATTTAATGATTACTTTTTTTTCTTATTTAATTTCTAACAAAGTATCTAATTTAATTTTTGTTGATTATTATATTCTGGTTTAGATTCTCAAATCACGTCTAGTTTGAATAATATAGTAGATTTTTGATGTAAAAAAACAAAATATCTTATTTTTGTTGTCAAAAAAGAAAAACAAGGTATCCAATTTCTCGTTCACAAAAGAAAAGACAGTAACTAATATCGTTTGATAACTGTTGATGTACCCATCTCATCTAACATTCAGAGGCACAAACCAATTATTGTGGTATCTATAATATGTAGATTTTAATCCGATATATGTTTTCTGTATTCATAAAACTAAATATTTGATTTGGTGTGCAAGTAATTATTAGTGTTTCTTTCGCACTTCGGCAAGGGGGAATGGGCATCTTCTTCATGTCCCCCATTATAAATCATTAAAAGCAGTCACGTTTTGTCCCTTTTAAAATTATGAATCCATAGTCCTTTGATCAACTTTTTTTTAACAAAATAACCAAAAGTGATTAACATAAAGTAGCACCATATATTTTACTATCTTTTCTTCGAATATTATATGCAAACGCAAACATCAAAGTTTCAAAACCCCATAAAAAGCAAACCCATTTCAACTAAAAGATAAAAACACAAAACCCCCTTTCCCTTTTTCACTTGCAATGATAACAACAACTTAGTTTGACTACTCAACAAGAAGTAAAATAACTTAGTTGAAATAAAGAAAATACTTATAAGAGTGTAGACTGTAGTGATCTTGAGTGGAAACCAAACATCAAATCTCCATCAAGGCTTGAACTGATCTCCATGCTCCTCAGCAAACTCTTCAGGCTGTTTGTTCATCATGTTCTTTTCCCACTTGGAGTTGTACGGATCCTTAAAGCTCTTCTCCTCCTCGTTGTTGTAGTTGTTGTTTCCATAGGAATAAGACTGGTCATAGTTATTCTCAGTGGCCGGAGAAGAATAGTAACCGGCAGGGCTTTTCTGATGAGGTTTCCGGTAGTAATGGCCGTGGTTTCTGTCGTTGTAAAGGTCGTAGTAGTAGTTACCTTTTGCCATGAATCTTGTGTCACTCATGCCTTGTCTCTCCATATTGTGGCTGTAACCTTTGTAAGGCGTTTCACGTTCTAGCTCCGTTCCGTAAGCGTTGGAGTTGTAGAGACCTCTCTTGTCTTCATTGTTCTCAGAGAATGAGTCTTCCTTAACGTTTTCATCGTACTTGTTGTTGTTGTTGAACTCTTCCTTGACGTTTTCATCGTACTTGTTGTTGAACTCTTCGTTGTTGTAACGGTTGTTGTCGTAGCTCTCGGGCTTCTTGGGGTAGTTCTCCTCGTAGTTGTTGTAAGACTCTTCAGTCTCACTCAAACTTGGAGTTGAGAAAGTCTCACCATCGTACTTGTTGTTGTTGTTGTTGAACTCTTCTTTGTTGTTGTTGTTGTTGTTGTTGTAGGTGGTCTCATGACCATATAAGCCATAGCCGGTTTCGGACTCGGGGACAAAGGTAGGATCCTGTTCTTGATCTTTCTTGTTAGGGAAGGATTCTTCTACTGTGGTTTTCTCGCTGGTCTCGAGAGGGAGAACATTGTTAGGGTTTTGGTCTTTGGGGGTCGTTTCTCGATGGAATTTGCCAAAGAAGTAGCTCTCTCTTGCATTGATTTGAGTGGAGAGAAGAACAAGGGTTGTGAAGCAGACGAAGAGAGAGCTTCTAGTGGAGAAAGCCATGATGTGTTGTGGAGTGTGATAGAGAGAAGAGAAGAGACAATGTGATAGTGTGGATTTATTGAGAGCTAGTGTGTTTATATAGAAAGAAGTATAGCTCTTTGAGTTTTTTTTTTCTTTTTCTTTAATTTTTTTTAATATGGACTTTTTTGTGTGTGTTTTAATTTGAAGTCGTTAGGTGCAAATGGGGACTGGATAGGTGATAATGGTTGATTGTGGGTCCAGTAGGATGAGATGATTTTTCAAAGTGGTAGCTCAGCTTTTTTACCTATAAGGTTAGTTTTAAAGATAAAACCCAAAAACTATTATCCACCAATTTCGTTGAGATGAAAACATGGTAGTTTTGTTTAAAACAGTTATGGAGTAGGAGTAGATACTACTAGATAGGGAGGCTTATTAAAATCAATGGAACTCTTGTCCTTTTTGTTTCCTGCATCCATGTCACCATGTCATTGTTTCTTAGTAGCTGAGGAGTTGTAACCAAAATTCAATTCCTCCCATATTAGTTGTGAGTGGTACTGTGGTAGCATTAGTTGAAAGTTAAGTTTTTTTTTGTAACAATCTAATTTCATTTTCTTAGGCTAATTTCAGAAATGTTACAAGTTAATTAAAACATATTCTTGTTTAATTCTATCTTTTATCATCTTTTGCATTTTCATCTCTAAAAGGATTTGCTAGAAATTTCACATTTAAACTGATCTTTGCATTAACATATAAAAGAGAAGCAAATAAACTCGTTATCCATTGATTTTAAGCACACATTCTTCATATTTTGTGTTGTTTATAAACATTTTTCTTAAATAATCGACATAATAGTGTCATGTTGATCATTAGACAACCTCGAGATGCTCTGTTATGTAAAATTTACTTTATAGTTATGTCTTTTAAAGGTCTCAACTTTCCCGATCTTCAAGCAAACCCAAAATTATAGTATATGATTATTATTTCAGATGGTCAGACAAAACCACATTTTATATAAAGCTGATTTGAAATGCACCAGTAATTTTATCATCACGTAGTCATAATCATTCTTACTTTCTAGAATGAGAAAAAACAAGAATAGTTAATGGTTTGGTCCGATTAACATTTTCATGATTACATTTCCATCTGAACGGTGAATTTGTTCTTGATAGGTAGTAAGAATAAGCCAATAATTCAATCTGTAGATGCAAAAATGGTAAAAACGGATTTTTTTCTGAAAATTTGACGTTCATTTAAATAATAATTATGGTTCCAACTTATAAAACATTCTAAAGTTCCTGTAAGTTTCTTGACAGCTTTAGAGTATCTCTAACACATTAATATTCTTACCTCTATAATATCATTTAAAAGTAAAATTGCTCAAACCCATTTATATATCTTTTTGTAATAGAGATTATTGTTTTCTCCTCTATTTATAAAGAATAAATAACATTCTTCTTCTTTTTTTACTCTATATTTAGATATTGATATTTTAGATGAATACAATTAAACATATTTCATCTCGATTATAAATTTTTCTATTTTAAAAATAAAATAGCAAAATACATTAGAGATGTACTTACATATTTTTACCCAGTGAAAAAACATAATTAACCCAACAAGTAAGTATGGGTCCTTACTTAGGACAAATGATGATATTAAAGAACTTAGGGTTTCTAAATTTTGCGTTTTCATCGAAATACTGAATTGTATTGTATCAATATGCAAATTTTGTTTTTATATATCAAGCAATACAAAACTCGGCTTGTTTTTGGTGATTTTACTTTATCAAAAAGAAGAAAGAAACATAATAAAAGAAAAGAAGCAACGAGGGAGAAAATTGAGAGGCCGAGGAATAATGCGAGGATTGAGGGAGAGTGAGTGGGATTGGGGGCATCCCACAGATCACTATGGAGACACCAATACACACATCATGTGACCCTAGGCCACTATACTCTCTAGTCTCTATATTGGATGTGTGACTCTTGGTTCTACATTTCTTCATTTCTATCCTTTATCATCCATAATGCATTTCTAAGATACGCATTGAGATATCGGTTAGGTAGCGTTGGATCCAATCAACTGGTCCATTGTCATACTAAATCACCTCAATGTATTAGTGGTATAAGTCTTTTGTGATCAAGCCTTGTATCCAAATTTTTTATTAAATGAATGTTGAATTTGAACAAAAAAAAGATATGCAACTTCAGAAAAGAGATGTATATATAATTTTAATTTTCATCTGGATAGTTAGGTTTCGCTGTAAGTAGATAATACATCATTATCTGCAATCTAATACTGAAATTAGGTAGATGATAGCAAATACTAGGAATTTGTGTAAACAAACAAATAAATTGTCAACAAAAAATGAGAAAAAGAGACAAACGTTATTAAACAATTTCGAGCAGCATTGACTAATTTGTGGTGATGAGTATGAGAGAGCTAGTATTTCTCGATTTCAGACTTATTGAGAGACAAACCACTCAAAAAGCTGAAAGTATATAAATGAGAAGAATAAAGTGTTCCTGACCTTTAAGCTTTTCAATTAAATAAAGAAGTATTCATTAATTAAAAGTGTAAAATAAAAGAAACAAAGAAAAAGATCTGCAATGAAATAGAAAACAATTGGGTGAGAAAAAGAAAATAAAAGAAAAGCAAAAAAAAAACAAGGTTAATGCAATTAATCAATCAAAGACTAAAAAATGTTGGGTTGGAGATTATGTGGCGTGACTAACGGAATGGGACAGACAAATGAGGTCGTGTGGTGGGAGGAGTCGAGCCGTGTAGGACCATGCAGCAAGCAACCCTCCTTTTCTTTTCTCTTCAAAACATATGATAAATTATAATTTAAGGTATATTTTTTTGTCAACAATTTAAGGTATAATAAAATGTAATTATCCATGCTACAATAATAATATTTAAATTTTTTATTCATCTATCTAGTCCGTTTAAAAATTTACTAATCTACTGAAATATACCGAAAATATGAAACGTGAAGAGAAAATTCATTTCAGAGCATCTAAGAAAAACACTCTATTTTGAAGTTAGTAAAACTTCATATAAAAATTTAAATATGTTATCCAATATAAAACTTTAAATTTAACTTCAAAAGTATTTATATTTTATACAATGGTCTTATATTTTTTATAATTAATTTAAATTTATATATTATAAATAGCTATATAAAATATTTCAATTCTATTAATCAATAAAATGTTACACTAAAATATAAAATTTTACCTAATAGTACATAATTAAATATTAAATTACAAACAAAATACCACAATATCTCATAAAAATATTTTCATAATGCTCTATATATATTTGACTAGTGCATTCAGCCGTTGATACCTTGATATCATCAAACAAACAAATCTTTGATTTTCTATGGAAGTGCAACAAATAGAGGAAAGAGTTATAAAATGATTGAAGTACCAATGCAAAATGAAACTAAGAAATTAGCTTTTAAGGAATCAAAAGAAAAAAATAAAAAACTTAACTTATAATATTAGTACTTATAAATACATTTGAACAAAAAAGAATCATACGATTAAAACTTTTTTGGGTAAGTGTCTTTTGTAAAATTATTGTTGTTGTCTAAATCTAGTTTTAAAATATTTTAAATTTTATATAAAAAATTTGTTTAATTATATGTGTAAAACTTAAATTTATAAAACCAAGTTGAAATATTTATGGTATAGAATTTTTTTAAAGATTATAATGATAAATATTTAAAAATCATAAATATAATGTATAAATTGTAAGAACCAATATGCAAATAAAAAAATATGAAATTTCAAATTTGAAATTCTGTTTTAGAGAGCAAAAAATTTCACACTTGAAATTAAAAAATGTTTTTCGGAGATGCTCTTAGTATTTAGTCTTCACAACCAATCCCAGTAAACCATAAGGGATATGGAGGCTATAAGTATGTAGCTTGAGCAGATTGATCGTAATTATGGCTTGTTGTGGATCTAAATAGTGTTAAAACAACAATAACTAGTGAAAATCATCATTCTTAAGAATTACCATGAGCAGTTGATAAAAACTAGAACAACCAAATCCTCATGATATTATGCAAGAACACTGTTTTGGCCTCTTTGGTTGTTTCTTTTTGGATTAAAAAGGTACGGTGCTTCTTCTTTCTTCTCCAGAAAATGAACTTTGAGAAAACTGTGCAACATACCCAAAATTAACTGGTTGAAACCAGAGATTAACCCGATTATCGGTTTGCTCACATATAAAATCGACCATAGGGATCTGAATGCTTAAAACTAGACAATGTTTTGAGCTATAAACAAGAGCAAAACCAATCTGAATATGGCTGACGCATCAGTTGATCATGTCTTCTCCGAACAAAACTAGGCAGAGAGTAAGATCCATGCTCCAAACACCGGGAAGGTAATCAATGCAGACGCCTGGAGATTTCCTTTATATATTAGTGTAAGGATCAAACGAATCAAACATGGACTTTACACCACTATCAGATACGGAAAAAACAACCCCCCATACATACCATAAAAAACACCACTTCACTGTTTGCAAGAGCTGCTGTGATCTCGTTTCTTTCCATCTCATGCTTGATGAAGCCTTGCAACTATAAAGAATCAAAGCAAAGCATTATTATTTATTCCATCTAAATTATGGATAGGATAAAAATGTAAAGATTTGAACAAACAAAACCTGGTGGTGGTATTTAGTAACAGCTGCCCAGAGGCTTCTTAACTTAGACAGGGCTTGTGTGAGACACGATTGCACAAAGAGAGAAGCCTTCTTTACCTCCCAGCGGATGTCGCTCATGAACTAAATACAGATACACAAAGGAGAAGTGAGAGACTTATGAGATGACTAAACAAATGTTTAAGCTTCTGTTTCACGTCACTGCAAATCCGAGAACTGCAATCAGATTTCACCTTCAAGAGAGTGCATCTGCTTGGTATGTGATTCCTTCGGTTATTGAATTCTCTCATCTTCAAGACGAAATCAGAACAAACAAACAAAAACATCAGCGATGTGAATCTATATACTACTTGGTCATCACTCACAAACTTAAAAAACAGAACTTAAAGACCTGCTCAAGATGCTGAACTTGAATCCACTGCTCCGTAACAACTTCAGTCATCTATAAATGATCAGAAAGTATTAAACACTTTGTCATAGTAGTAACAATATACACTCATTTACATACAATTAACCATATTAGAATCAATCAGATTCCATTTGCTACCACAACACCAAAAAGACTTATCCCCAAAAACAAAACCAAGATAAGGGCAAAGCCAAACAAAATTACATATGCTTAAATGCTTAACAGCAACAAGTTAATAGGCCAATATATGCTTAACGATCCACATATACTTTCTCTATATAAGCTAGAAAGTATATGGTTAGATAGTAAAAGAAAGTGTTAGGAAGTAACACGAATCAACTCTTAAGAGCATTCACATAATCAATATACAAACCTAAACATGTATTTGCCTCAATACGTTTTTGCTCGTAACAGAAAGAAATGGGTAAAAGTCAAACACAAGCCAATAAAGACCTGTTTAACTTGGAAAGCTGTAGCCTTAACTTGACCCTCAGCATCTCTTGCCTTGTCCTCTAAAACGTGAAGCTCGAAGTTGGTTGTTCTCAAGTCAGCCCACAGGAGTTTAACCTAGAAATGCCAACCCTGTTAATCTTTAGATTAATGGAGTTGAAGCAAAAGTAGCTCCAGCCTTGGCAGAACACAGTTTGGAAAAATAAGCAGAAAACAATCTGTGAGAACAGACCTCTTCTTCCAACTCGCTTATCCTTTCTTGGACCAAAGGTAAGCCGCTCTGCGATCAAGTAGTATCGTGGTAAAGTATTTGCACAGTAAAAATATCAACTAAGAAGCTGATTCCAAACAAGAACAAAGACTTTATATAATGAGCAGCAACATAATTAAAACCCTAGCTATGCTTCTAAGTATACACCTCGAAAACGAGTAATTATTATACAACAGGTCAAGTTCTCTGATGATCGGACGAGTGTCTTATCACATTGCCCTTATCAGAACACGAACTCTCTAATGCCCTTTTAGCTTTAATGCTAACCAAACCAACCTCGAAACTGTATGAAGCAGAGTGCAAATCAAGGATCTGACTTACAGCATCTTGGATCAACTTCTCAAGCTCTTTCAAGTGAATAGTCTTATCATCCACCTTCTGAGTAGTTGCCTCAAGAACAGCTTCTACATGGTCAGAGCCAGCAAGCAGAAGAATACAATTATAAAAAAAAAAAACGAAAGATTAAACAATCAGAAGATACCATCAAGAACAAGAAAAAGATAATATGTTTTTGTGTACCGAGTTGTGATATTCTGAGCTTAGCTGCATCTGGATCATTGAGTAAGTGCTGGTTAGAACTGATCTGCTCGATTTCAGATGAGAAAACAAAAACGATGATGGCCAGAAACAGAGCAGTTAAATGCATAACCATTCTTTGTCACCGGAGCTCCGGCGTTCCTATTGTCCCGGTGACGGCAGCTCAGAGTCGAATCGTGAACTCAACAACTTCAGCGAAACTGTAATTCATATTACTGAGCGAAAATAAAAGTCAATGGAGGGGACTGAACCGGGTTTGGGAAAATGCGAATTGAACCGGCTCTATTGGGATTGAATTGAACATCTAGAGACGGCAAGGAGTGTAAAACTTTAAAACAAGAAACGGCGCAATGTTTAATCTTAACGCGAGTAGTGGCGGTGGACAAGAAACTAAACTAGAGAAGAAAAGTTATTACAACCTGCGAGCGGATCTGAAAGACAAAAGCAAAACACAAGACCAGGCCCGTAAAAGCCTTTGTAATAATAATAATAATCAATTTAATAAATTAGATCCAATTAATTAAATAAAAAAAAAACAAAGGAAAAAGGCGAAAGAGAGTGGGATGAAGATTGCATCATGAAGAGCTTCATAAACACATCAACGGCAGAAGAAACACACGCGATTCGCTGTAGCATCATCCCTCAAGTTTCCACCTTTTTAATTTTAAAAAAAAAACATTTTATTTTTGTAAGAAACAAGAAAGAGGATTAAAATTTTGAGAAAGAGTGAAAAAAAGAAAAGAAATATAAGATAGGGAGGTTGAAATTAAGATGAGTGGTACGAGTACAAGCCCTGTTGTTGTTGTTTCTCCCTTACCGATTTTATTATTGTTCATTCTTATATACCTTTTTATTTCTTTTTTTTCTTTTTTACAATAATGTTTTTGTTTGTTTGGGTTAGTACTTAGTAATCGAAAGGGGATCTTGTTTTGTAAGAAAGCCCTAGCTTTGCTTTTGTTCTTTGTTCTTGCGGCCGTTTCTCTTTCTCTGTTTGTTCAATCTTCCTCATGGAGATGGGTTCTGATGGAGAAGATCATCAGATCAGGCACGTTGCTGATGGTAACAATAAGAACAAGAAGATGAAGATGAAGAAGGTTGATCATTCTAATTCCAAGGACTCTCCCTCTGCCAAGCCTAAGCGTCAGATGAAAACTCCTTTTCAGCTCCAAACCCTCGAGCAAGTCTATGCAGGTTCCTCCTCCTCCTCCTCCTCTTCCAAATCTATCAGCTTCCTTTGTAATTTGATTCTTGATGTGGTCTTTGGTTTGTTGAGCAGAGGAGACGTATCCCTCGGAGGCGACGAGAGCTGAGTTGTCTGAGAAATTGGATTTGTCAGATCGGCAGTTACAGATGTGGTTTTGTCACAGGAGGTTGAAGGACAAGAAGGATGGTCAGGTCAAGAAACCTCCTAAACCAACCTCGTTTCAACCTCCTGCTGCTGCTTTGTCCTCGGTTAATGAGTTACCGGCTGCTACTGGGTCGGTTCCTGAACTGGATTCCGGATCTGGTTCGGGTTCTGGCTCTGGTTGCAGCCCTTACTCGGAGCCAAGGAGGGATTTTGCGAGTGGTAGTAGTAACTCTCGTGCTGAGTATGAGACAATGGGGAACGCAGGGTACGAGCCACCACGGTCGTCTTTGATGGTTCGTAGAGCTGTTGCCTGCATTGAGGGTCAGTTAGGGGAGCCATTGAGAGATGATGGACCTATTCTTGGAATGGAGTTTGATCCTTTGCCTCCTGGTGCTTTTGGAACACCTATTGGTACATTACTCTCTTCTATTTACCAATCATAAATGTCAGTATTCACAATTGATGCGTGAGTATGAAGCTTTTCCTTTCTCTATGCGTTATCATTGGTCTCTCTTTGCTTTAGCTTTTCTCATTTGGCTTTCTGCTTCTCTAACTTTCTTTCTCTTTTCTGATTTTGGACAAACTATTGTAGCAATGCAGATGCACCAAGTTCATCCATATGAGAGCAAAATGTATGAGCCACATGATGTCCGACCTCGAAGAGTTAGTTTCCTTACTATTTATTTTCTTTGTTCTGAGTTACAAAGACACTATATCGTCTCTTTTTGTGGTTTCTATCAGTTGAAATATTTTACTGATGTACAGTTTTTATGGTAGGAGTAATTCTTAGAGTTATCATTGCATATAGGCTGACCAATGACTCACATGGCGGTTATTATTCTATGTTCATTGTTAGAAAGATGAATGTCGGTTTGTTGATTATATACTCTTTCTTGTGCGTTCATGTTATCATATTATTTTTACTACTTTGTTGAACTTATTTGCTTTTGTTGATTACAGTCTCAAGCTGCCACCAGTTCTTTCCATGAGCAACAATCTCTGAATGATCCGTCTTCCTTTACACCTGACATGTATGGGCGGTACTCTGAAAGTCATGCACGTGGTGTGGACTATGAAATTTCACGACCTAGGAGTTCATCGTTTATGCAAGGGAATGGACCTTTACCAAAGTCGTATGGAAATGCATCTCGTAACTGTTCTACATCTCAACAAGACATGCCTAGCCCCATTATTCCATCAGCTCGTGGTGATAGCTTCTTGCTGGAGAGAGACTCATCAAGCCTCCGAGTAGAAGATCCATATTTGTTGTCTGATGGGGTGCGTATGAGTAATGATGTGCATAGGAAGGGAAAGGTAGCTTCCTGTGCCAACTTTCATTTCATCCCCGTTTTGCTTACAAGATGTGGTCTTCTCGTAATGATATTCTTTGGTTACTCTCACAGGTTAACGATGGCAGACTCGGAAGAGGGAGTGGACAAAAAGATCTTGAGAAACTAGAACTTCAGAGGAAAAGGGTATTTCTCTTCAGTTCTCATCCTTCTTACTGTTTATTAGAAAGTCTTATTGTCTTTTATTGGTATCCCCTGTATGCTTATTGATGATTTGAAGCTTGTTTCCTCAGAATGAAGAACGCATGAGAAAAGAGATGGAAAGGTATGAGCGTGAGAGGCGTAAAGAAGAAGAGAGGTTGATGCGTGAAAGAATAAAAGAAGAGGAGAGATTACAACGTGAACAGCGACGTGAAATGGAAAGAAGAGAAAAGTTTCTACAGAGAGAAAATGAACGGGTAAGTTTTGGAAACTATACACTTTTAAGTATTTAGGGAAACCTTACTGAGATTGATCAACTTTTGTGGCAATAATATAGAAAATTAGACTTATCTTTCTGTCCGAATGTTAAAGGCGGAGAAAAATAAGCAAAAAGAAGAGATTCGCCGGGAGAAAGAAGCTATAAGACGCAAGATTGCCGTTGAGAAGGCAACTGCACGTAGAATTGCCAAAGAGGCTATGGATCTAATTGAAGATGAGCAGCTAGAACTGATGGATTTGGCTGCTACTAGCAAAGGATTACCCTCGGTAATACAACTTGATCATGACACATTGCAAAATCTGGAACTCTATAGAGGTATGTTCTCTCTGCCAAACTATATAACTAATTTAGCTAGATTGGATTTGGTAATCACAACCTTGATAGTCTACTTTAGGCTGTAGGTTTTGCAAAATGAACAATTTGAAGCTTCTCAGTTATACTTGTAATTTATTCAAAGTACATGTTATGGTCTTGTCCCAGATATGCCATATTGGTTGTAGCATCTTAGAACACTTCCAAGAAAAAATCAGTTGATTATTTTGCTATAAAAACATTGTTCTCTAGATTGGGTAGTAGCTTTATAATTTCCTATCTCATACAAATCGATCTTACTCCATATACTTATCAAAATCAAGATGGTCAAAGTAATTAGCTTATACCTTACTCGATTAGTTTAACTATTTTTTAGTATTGTAACTTCTTTCTGGATCTTGCAATTCATCATAGCTATTCTACTTCTGCAGATTCTCTGAGCACATTTCCACCAAAGGCTTTGCAACTGAAAATTCCGTTTACCTTTTCTCCATGGAAGGATTCCGAGGAAAATGTTGGAAACCTTTTTATGGTATGCTGTTATTGATCTTTAATCTGCTATACTGCCTCTTACTTGAAATTAATACCATCAGAATAACTTTGGATCAGAACAATGAGACCAATTTCGCATGTCGATCTTCTAACATTTGTGGTTGCTTTTCAGGTTTGGAAATTCCTAATATCATTTTCTGATGTTCTTGATCTATGGCCGTTTACCCTGGATGAGTTTATTCAGGCTTTGCATGACTATGTAAGTCTTTCTTTGGTACTCATTCTGATATTCCCTTGTTTCTCGTGTTCTGCAGTTATTTTTTTCATTCCATTGTTCTTGCCCTGTATATGATATATGTATGTCCTATTGTAGGACTCAAGGTTGCTGGGGGAGATACATATTACTCTTCTGAGAACAATAATTCGAGATATTGAAGATGTTGCTAGAACACCTTATAGTGGAATTGGAAATAACCAATATACTACAGCCAATCCTGAGGGTGGTCATCCGCAGATAGTTGAAGGGGTAACTTTCTCTTTCTCTGTATGCGAATATCCTTCAGTGGGGCTTTATCTTTCCTAATGCGTCCTTCTTCTTCAGGCTTATGCATGGGGCTTTGACATTCGCAGTTGGAAAAAGCATTTGAACCCACTAACATGGCCTGAAATACTACGACAATTGGGACTCTCTTGTGGATTTGGGCCTACACTGAAGAAAAATAATTCCCGTGTGACCCATACTGGTGACAAGGATGAGGTACTTATTCCCAGTGGTTCAGCAGCTGGTGGTTTTAAGTTTTCTTAAACATTTTTTTTTGGCTTGATTGTGTTTGCAGGCTAAAGGTTGTGAAGATATCATTTCTACTCTTCGCAGTGGTTCAGCAGCTGAAAGTGCTTTTGCATTAATGCGGGAGAAAGGGTTGCTGGCTCCGCGCAAGTCTAGGCATCGGTTGACACCTGGAACTGTCAAGTTTGCTGCCTTTCATGTTCTCTCTCTTGAGGGAAGCAAGGGTCTGACTGTAATAGAACTTGCCGAAAAGATTCAGGTATATCTATAATCTATATATGTTCTGTGAATTTCATCGTAATTTAAATAATTCATATACTTAACTTTTATGATTTCCACTTGAAGAAATCTGGACTTAGGGACCTGAGAACAAGCAAGACGCCAGAGGCTTCTATCTCTGTTGCATTGACAAGAGATGTGAAGCTCTTCGAAAGAATAGCCCCTTCGACATATTGTGTACGAGCTCCTTATGTGAAGGATCCTGCGGATGGAGAGGCAATACTCGCAGAAGCTAGGAAGAAAATAAGGGCATTTGAAAATGGCCTTGCAGGTCCAGAAGATGTGAATGATCTTGAAAAGGATGAAGACTTTGAATGTGATATTGATGAAGATCCTGAGGTTGATGATTTAGCTCCTCTACCAAGTGCCTCAAAAAATACCGACCTAGATGAAGCGAATGGTTTGTCTGGAAAGGGAGGAGATATTATGTTCTGTGATATTAAAGCAGATGTAAAGAGTGAGGTTGAGAAGGGAGTTTCTTCTCCACCTACAAGCAGTATGAAGAGCATTGTTTCACATTGCCATAGTGACCAGCGTAAAGATACAGCGCTTTGCTCCGTGGATACGAATGCTGTGGTTGAAGATAGCAACAAGGGTCAATCGTGGATTATAGGTCTTACAGAAGGGGATTACTGTCATTTAAGCGTGAAAGAGCGCCTTGAGGCCCTTGTTGCTTTAGTCGGTATTGCTAATGAAGGAAATTCCATCAGAGCTAGTCTTGAGGTAACGGCTGGTTTTTCTTTTATCAGCTTTCTGGACTGAGAAGAACTTGACCTTTTGAGCCTGTATCTTGTGTTCTGACTGAATTTTTTTTCGCAGGATCGTCTGGAAGCAGCAAATTCTCTTAAAAAGCAAATGTGGGCCGAAGCACAATTAGATAACAGCTGCATGAGAGATGTACTTAAGTTTGATATTCAAAACTTATCAAGCAGCAAAAGTGAAACAATGATGGGTCAACAAATCATCCAAAACTCTACCCGTGAGATGGATAGTTTTAACAGAGACCCTTCTCAACTTATAGATGAAACGAAGCCGCCCCTGGAAGTTGTTTCAAACGATCTTCATAAATTATCTACTGAGAGAGGTTCTGTTAACCAAGAGGGTAATATAAGTCAAGAAAATTACTCTTCAAAGAGATCACGCTCACAATTAAAATCATACATAAGCCACAAAGCAGAAGAGGTGTATCCATACCGATCCTTGCCGCTTGGACAAGATCGACGCCACAATCGTTACTGGCATTTTGCCACATCAGCATCTAAAAGTGATCCTTGCTCAGGGCTTATATTTGTTGAGCTCCATGATAGCAAGTGGCGCCTCATTGATTCAGCAGAGGTAATGACAACTTTAGCAGTTGAACAGTTTGTAGCTATAAGGCTTTGGTTGCTTAGATAGAGATTTTTAACCATGCCTTGTGTGAATTTGTTCTTGCATAGGCTTTCGACACTCTGGTTGCATCACTGGATATGCGTGGGGTCAGAGAATCCCATTTACGCATAATGCTGCAGAAGATTGAGGGAGCATTCAAAGAGAATGCTTGTAAAAACATAAACCTAGCTAGAGACCCCTTCTTGAAGGAAAATTCTGCTGTGAATCATTCTCCTGCAGGTTCTGTGAGTCCATCTAGTGCTATATTGGGGTCGAGTTCTGATTCAATGGGAGCCTCAAGTTCAGTTAGAGTTGAGATAGGGAGAGATGACAAGGAGAAGGAAAGTTTATTAAAACGGTTTCATAATTTCCAGAGATGGATGTGGACAGAGACGTACAGCTTACTGCCTTCTTTTGCTAGGAAATACGGGAGGAAGAGATGTGAACTACTAGCAACATGTGAAGTTTGTATTGCTTCTTATTTATCTGAGTATACGCACTGCACTTCTTGTCACCAGAGATTAGACATGGCTGATAATTCAGAGAGAAAGATGGTAGATTCAGGTTTGACTGCTTCTCCTCTTCCTTTTGGAGTCAGGATACCCAAAGCACTACTTGTTTTTCTTGAGGTAAAGTTTCATTGAACTCTGTCAATTTTTAGTGTACAGTCGGTCTTTTGACAACAACTTTTGACAACTCCATCACTTCATTTATTGACTACAGGCATCTGTTCCGGATGAAGCTTTTGAATCATTTTGGACAGAGGAGAAAAGAAAAAATTGGGGGGTTAGGTTGAATGCTTCATCATCACCTGAAGAGCTTTTGCAGGTACTAAAATATTTTCTTTCCCTAAATTACCCCTTTTTTGTTTTAAAATCGGTATCTTCCTTTTTCTTTCTGATAGGTATTGACTTATTTAGAGAGTGCAATCAAGAAAGAATCTTTGTCATCCAATTTTTTATCGGCAAAGGAGCTCTTGGGAGCTGCTGGTGCTGATGATCCGGGCTCAGTGGACTTGTTTCCATGGATACCAAAGACAGTATCAGCATTTGCTTTGAGACTTTCAGACCTTGATGCATCCATCATGTATGTGAAGCCAGAGAAACCTGAGCTAATCCCAGAAGATGAGAACGAGCAGATTGTAAGTTTTGTAGACCATTTGATGTCTGTTAATAATTGTAAAAACTCTTTCTCTGTTACTCAATATGTTAAGTTATTTTTATGGTCTATGCAGAGTCTTTTCCCTGGGAACTCTTTTTTGAAAGGCAAAGGACCCAAAGAACACGAAGACCAAGAGGAGGTTGTTCCAAACTCGGGTAAAAAAAGTAATAAACGACGAGTAATATTTGGATCTGGATCAAACAGAAAGGTAAAGAAGAAGAAAGTTCAAGGGGGTCCTAGCAGATTTGTGGCTGGTAGGAGCAATGTTGCAGTCGATAGGAACATAATGAGCGTGGAGTTGAACCATCAAATCCCTGGAAGAGGAAAGAGGACGGTTAGGAAAAGACCAGAGAGGAACGATGAGGACAATTACCGCTTAGTCAGCAGAATGGCTAACATTGTTAGGCCTACAAGCGAAGAGGTTGAAGAAGAGGAAGAAGTAGAAGAAGAAGAGCAAACATTCAGAGGCACTGATGAAGATTGGGCAGGTGAAACTCCTAGAGAGATGGACGAGGAATGGGCCAGTGAAACACCTAACAGAGGGATGACGCCGATGGAAGTGGATGATGAAAGTGACAACAGTGTTGGTGTTCAATCAGAAGAGGAGGAGGATGATGAGGGTCAGTTTGTGAGTTATAGTCAGAGAAACAAGTGGGGGTTTGATTGGAATAGTAACCCAAATGAGGCAATGGAGGATGAAGAAGTTGTCGGGGCTGAGCAAGTCCAAAGAGAATATGTTGCAGAAATGAGTGAGAGCTCTGAAGAAGATGATGATGATGATGTACCACCTCCTGCTAGTAATGCAGCAGCCAACAATTACGACAGAGAATCAGAAGATTACAGCAGCAGCGATTCATGAATTGTTACGCAAGGAAGATGATATTGTTGAAGACATTATATATAGGGGAGAAAAGAAAGTAATAGTTATCAGAATAGGTGAGAAAACCTAAGAGAAGCATTAGAAGAGAACATTTATGATTTGTTTGGCTTAAAGTCGAGCCAAGCCTAAGCATATATTTGGCAAAATGCCTTTGTTATCCATAACAAATAATAGTAACTTCATTGTTTTGTTGAGTAGTAGTGTAAGTTAAGTCAATGATTCTTGTGTTGATCTCTTAGGCTTGAGCATCTCTCCTTTTGTCTCAAATATATGCTTTGTTAGGGTAATTTCATCTCTTTTTCTTCCCCATGAGAATCACTTACTCTTTGTAAGATTCTGGTAGAATCATTATCTTACCATTAAATGTCAAAAGTTACATGCCCAAGACAAAGAGGCATGTTTGAAGAGAGGACTTGAAAAAGTGTGCGTGTTCTCCTCTCAAATCATTGTCATGATTTTTCGCAATCGCATGAATATCTTCCGCTTCGTTGTCTCTTAATGACCTTTCTCTTTGAAATTCTTTTTATGAAAAATTACAACATTATACTATTTGTTATTCTAAAGTAAATCTTACCACTTTCGTAGATGGTCCAAGCCTCCACGTTACCACTTTAAGTAATGTAGTTAATTAGCTCGTGTCTTCTTTACATTGAAAAGAAACACAATTCAGTTCTCTTGAATCTTCGATAAGAAACAAGAATTTTACATTTTGAGCATTTTAAGATATCTAAAATATACATATATTTATTTTTATCCTATATAGTATCCAAAATTTCAGAGGTACAATCACTATTGAGCCACAATCTTACATTTTGAACCAAAATTTGGTTTTATGCTTGTTCTCCTAATTAACGTCACAAGCCAAAAACTCTTTACCGTACACATCCATCACCAATCAACTGTTATATTTTTTTTGTCCATACGTACATGTACAAAATATATATATTTGAAAAATGGAACATTATCTTTGCAACGCGGAACATCTGTTTGAAACTATTCAAAATAGTATATAAGCTAAATTTGCTGTTTGTACAAGACACATGCGGTAATAATATGCATGAATCAAAAGAAGAAGAAAAAATTGCAACTTTAGATTGGACTGGACAATAACAAATACTATACAACTTCAAAAGGAAATTGAACATATAGATAATAGTTGTTAAGAGGGTTCCTTGCTTTCTTATTTTTTACCCCCACCAACCAAAAGGAGGAAGATGAAGGTGGAACGTGAAATAAACTCAATAGTATATTCTTAAAGATTAATTAAAGTGAATGATTAAGCTTAATGGAATCATTATCGTTACAAAAGGCAAGATAAAAAAAAGCTTTAGGGAATAATTATGATTGCAAGGTAGGAAGATCACCAAAACTTGGGGTCTGAATAAATTGAACTGCTCCCTGCTTCTAGAAGCTTTTCTTGTTTCTTTGGCTCTTCTATTTTCATACATATATAACCCACAACTACAGTTGTTTATATATAAATTAATTATTGGACCCATCGGTCCAGATATAACACTAATATAGATCACGAGAAATCATAAGAGGTTCATCAACTCTATATATATCTCAATATCTTTACGGAAACTCTACCAATATGAGGAGGTTTTTGAATTAATCTAGGCTAAAATATATGTTGTAGAACGTGCTAACAGAAAAAATGTAGAATTTTCAAGATCTCTTAATGATATTGGCCCTGGAACTTGGGATTTTTACCAATATACAACTTGAATATGGATCGAAGAGGTGATACAAGAGCAGGTGTACATCTTTCAAAATTTATATGATAAGAAGGTGTACGATTTATATTCCATTTAAGTTTGCAAAAGTGCCAATACAGTATATCAGGTCCCGCAGATCTTATGGCAAGTGGGATATTTCTAAAAAGTTTAGGTACAACCACAAAGGCTTATTTGAAGATTTCACCAAAAGCAAAAGAAGAAAAAGTAGTTAAAAAGAAACATATTTGAGATTAAAAAATAGTAGAGGAAAGTTTTCGTTTGGAGTATTTAATATTTGATGTTACAAAAAAGAAGAAGAAGAAATAGTATTAATATTTGATGTGAAAAGAAAAGATAGCCATGAATTTGTTAATATGCCTCAATTCAAGTACATTAAAATATTTTTTTTTTAAAACAGAAGAAATTGAGGCACTTTAGTTTTATATTTGTCACTAGAGCTGGACCCGCTCACCGAGTGGGTGTTAATTTAAATCTTGTTTCATATATAAAAATATACTTATCTTGACTAATTAGAAATAAATATAAAGTCAACAAACGTAATATGATTATTCATTTGTAATCGTCAATTGTATAATAAAATTTATATCCCGATAAAAATAATGTCATTTGCTTACATATGAGTTTTTGTCAATTAATAAAAGAATTAATTGGAACTCATCTGGACCCAGAAGGATCAACTCAAACCCCGTTTTGAAATTTATAATATCTATATGTAGTTTAGTTTTAGAACAACAAAAAACGGTATCAAAAACCGATTTCTATTCAGATGGATACTTGGATAAATGTGAATAAATAAAAATTATTTATTAACCGGTTGGAATCTTTGTCACGAATGAAATAATTTTATTCAAACATATGAAATTATTATGATTAACACGTAAAATAAGTGATATTAATTATTATCATAAATATAATTAATGAAGTAATTAGAAAAAGAAAAAAAGAAAGTTGTAATAAAACATTTTAAATTTTGGATAAGACAACATTCTTAATTCATTAAAATATCAATTGCTTCATTTATTATAGTGTAATAAATTGATTAAGTTAATTTGGATAAGACAACATTCCTTAATTGTAACTTCATTAAAACATCGATAGCTTCATTAACTATTGTTGTAATAAATGCCTAAGAGGGTGTTATTGGTTTGTATATTTTAATGGATTTGGAAATCTAAACCAAATCAAGTGTTATTGGTTTTATAATTTTAAAATCTATATACAAATCTAGTGTTATTGGTTATATGATTTTAAAATAAATTTTGAAATCAAGTATTATTCAATAACAAGGATTTGTTCAAAGATTTGATTCCAAACTACATTTCAATGGATTTGTAAGTGTTTTTACCCTCAAAATACAAAGGAACAAATACTAACGTGAACCTTGTTATTTTGCGTGAATTTGTAATATCGTTTTTGTCAAATTCTATAAGCATTACAATATATTTCTTGTTCACAAAGACATGAACCACACTACCTACAGTTACAGCCTTGTCATAATACATTAGGTTCTTTTCCATCTAACTTCCTCATGACTTCTTGAATAGCAGGAAAAAAGATGTACGTAGAATTATATGTCAAGTAAAGCTGACCACAATTTTTCAAGTTTAGCTTTTTCTGTTGCCTTTGTCAATTTCTGTAGTGCATGATTTTCTTTTAAAATATCAATGCTTTCATCTTTTTAAGAATTTAAAATGAGCTAATCACCAACCTCAAGCACTGCATAAGGAATACAAAATAGATCAGCTACACTAACACAACTACAAACACTATGATCTTAAGCTTGACGCTCTCACTCTTTTCCTTAAAATTATATATAAAACATACTTAAACCTCTACCAACAAATCTCTTTAAATAGAAAAAGGTGTTCTCTGGATTAAGGACTACTTGCATATTTACAAGCCGGTCTCATTTCTTGTAAATCCATTTGATTGATTTCTATTAATCTATTTATTTGATTTTGAAATCTATTTAAATTCTCATAAAATCTGTTTCGTTGATTTTAAAATCAATAGATTTATCAAAAATTTCCAAATCTATTGAAATTTCTAAATCCATTATAATACCAGAACCAATAACTCCCACTAAATTTTAGCATTCTCAGATTTGTATTTCTGTTTTAATAATATAGATAATATATATTACAAAATATTTTCCTAGATAAATTATCTAGGATAATGCGATTTGCTACAACTTGAAATATGTTGGTGTTCCAAACCTGTTGGTGTTCCATGTTGAAGCATGTTAGTGTTCCAAACTCGTCTCCTTATCACTCGACCATTAGTTTGGATCTTTTCAAATATTTTCAAATTAATCAAAAGAATTGTGATTAAACAAAGATACCTAATCAAAATTAGAACCAATATACTATTAATATAAAAACTTATTTTGAAACAAAAACATTAAAATATCTTCCAAATTCATATTTTTGTCTATATACTATATATATCATTTATTTTAAATTCAAAAGATCTAGATGTAAATGAGCATGTATCTTCTATAAATTACTTAAGATAACAACGTAAAATATTTTTTTCCCTAACATATATTCCTCACCTTAGTTGTACAAACTTTTGGCAACTTCCTTGTTTCTTAAGTCATAACATATAGTTTGGAGAATGAGTCCATACAATGAAGGGTGTCCAACTACTCCAAATAACCGTTACCCTAACGGTTACAAATCTATAGTGCATTCCCATGTGATCGACTGATCCATACACACGATACAATGCTAAGTTACCTTCACACGGATCTTGCGCCCACATGAAATTACCATTCTTTCCTTTCCAGCTTTTTTGATAAAATACGAAATAGAATATAGTTATTGAGTTGTCATCAACACTAATGCTTCTAGTAATTAACACAATTAGTGGTTCGACAACATATATAGCGTGTATAGAGATAGAGTAGTATATCTAGTTGTTTTATGGAAACTATACTGTAGGTTCTTTTGTAAACAAAAAGAAGTTTTTTTTGGTATCTACTTTAGATATACAGTAGATAATAAAGCAATGAATTGGTGTGGCTAAATGCTCTGTTTATAATTGACAAAAAAAACTTTGTTTATAACTTTTTACATATAAATATATAGGTCCTCAACGGTGACCGACCACACCGCACCACCGTGAATAATAAAAAAATTATATATATATACCTATATATCTATATGTTTATATTGCTATTTGAACTGTACCACGGTTGTGACGCAGTTGTTTTCTATGTTACTATTAGGACCTTATAATACATACACAAGCCGTATTTTAGATAAATGATAAGACAATTCATTATTATGACTCAAATGTTCCTTCCTTGGATGAATTGAGGAAGCAAAATACACACACAAGAGTAGAGCAGCTGTTTAAGTTGAATCTCGTGTTTTGGTTTGGTATAAACAGACATCGAGATTGCATGCAGAAGTCACTATGAATGAATGATAAGACACCGGTGCGATGTTTCCAACTTTGGCTTTGTCTCGGGAATACTCTTTTCTACTTTTCTCGATTTCCTTTTCATCTCTCTTTTTTTGGGCAAACCCCCAAAAAAGAAAACGTGATGGAAGTGAAATTATTTGGTTTATAAAGTTATGATCAATTTTGTAGAAAACGTTGATATTTTGTTTGTTATTGTTCAAAAATCTGAAAGCTTTTCGTTCAAGTCTTCAACTATTTTGTTAGGTTCAAATGTATAGTCATAATATGGTTTAGTTTCGTTAACTACAAAGATGACAAAATGAGTATAAACATTTTTATGGGTTAGTAGAAACACTATAGAAACCAAAAAAAAAGATCAGGAGGAATAACTAATAGTAATACTAAAATGAATGTGATAACTCAAGTTCCAAATGATTACATTGCGAGAAAACTGCCGAACAAATGCGGTGCGGATCTAATAGTAACAAAAATATAGAGATACATAGATATATATAGAAGTTTTTGTTATTATTTACGCCGGTGCAGTGCGGTGCAATCTGACAACATTTGAAACCTTAAAGTATAACTAAGCAATGAACTCTCATGCATATTTCTTTAAAATAAAATATCTCTATAATAAAAAAAAGTTTACTCCAATGTATTTTTTCATACTAACCTTAGATATATACTAAAAATAGAGATTGCTATTTCTTTTCCTAAATATAGAAGAAAAATAATAATTTCTGTTTTTGAGTAAAAATTAACAATGGATTGGTGTGAAACTGCCTCTAAATACTATTACAAAGACAAAAATAGCATATAGTGAAAATGCTCTAGACTCACAAATTTTTAAAAAATTATATTTGTTTGTTTCATTTTAGTTGATGTTTAAGGTTTTTGCACATATATTGAAAAAATACAAAGTTTCATCCAATTTATCTTAGTTAAATAAAAATATCGTAAAATAAACTTATTCAACCAATAAAATACAGTACATTATGTAATTTGTCACAAATGTCAAAGAACATTAAACTTTACATACAAAAATGAAAACTTTAATTATTTTGAAAAAAAATCCTTAAACTTATTATCAAAACATAAGGAGTAGTAAAAAGGATTTAAAGAAAGTAAATGCTATTAAAGTGGGATTCTATGATAATGATGCTGCTCTTATTCGTCTGTGACTTCAGTCGCACGTTAAAGTACCACACTCAGAATGTTTGGTTCCTGTTTCCTGTAAAATTAATATAGATTTAATTACTTTTTCTTATAACTTATGACTTACAAAAATAACATTTCAGACCATTGTAGTATTTTTGTTGTTGTTGTTAATCTACTAACACATTATCCCAGACATTAATCTTAAAATGAATTAATATTATATTACCAAGGTTAGAACAACAAAATGCTGATTAATTAAAACAATAGTTACGTCCGGTCAGTATGATATTATTGGAACTAGTTTACATTAATGGACACACTGCATAATTAGGTGTTAGATAATACAGTGTAAATGTAAATGTACATACAGAAAAATACTGAAATGTGTGAGAAAGATTAAAGATTAAAGATTAAAGAAATAGCAGAGCATCCACATCTGAATAGCCATTCAAGAAAAAAATAGCAAATGTCTATGCTCCGTTGTAGAAATAATATTTTAAAAATCTGATCCACTAGCAATCAATAACAGTGAGCAAATATAAGGCAAAATATTGATCTGCTCTGAACAGCTAAAAATGGGTCAAATCTTTATTTATTTTTTATTTAATTTAAATTTATCCAATATTATTAATCGTAACACAAGAAAGAATTCTTATATAAAGTGTTCATTAGAAATATCAATTCTATTTTATATAATGCATTTATATATAATATCTTACTTTAAATTTTGAAGATATTAAAATACATTTAAATTTTTTTTATATAATTTAAATGGACATCCGAATTCAAACAGAATTCAAAAAAGATAAACTAAAAATAACTATAATTTATAAATACTAAAATGTAATTTAAATTTCTATCCCCAACACATGAAACCTAATTACATCAGAATCAAATCCAAAAAATACCCAAACATCCACCTCTAGTAAATTGACAATATATATTTTATTATTTGACATTTTAGTTTATTTTCTTAACAAGGTAATTTTTATTAAAAATAAATATTTAAATGATATGTTAATTTATATTATATCGAAAAACTATTATATTAGTTTATCAAAAATTATAATTACTTATATTATTCAAAATTAGATATATTTAATATTAAATCTCAATATAATATTGTATATAAGTTTAAATTAATTTCTATTATATGTTGAATTAAAAAATTATAACTACTGCATTTATAAAATATCTTTAAAAAATTGTACTTATGAAAACAAATAGAAATATATATATTATTTTAGATTTTTACAATATTTTAAAAGAATATATTTTGTAAGTATTTTTTACTGCTTTTTATTAGCTTCACTATCTAAATATATTTTGAATCGTTATATCCGTTAAATATAGTTTTATAATGTTAGATTCACTTGATCTACTCTTATTCTACTCTTATTCTACTCTATTCACTTGATCTATAAGATGCACAACACTTATGCAGTTTTCTATTTAGAATCTAAAATGTGCAAGGGGTTATGTGAGGAGGAGGTTTAACTGCGATTAGCTTTCGACGTGGGATATTTTATATGTTATCTTATGTAGGGCAACATAACATTTTGAGTTACTAATATGACAAAACAAAAGTATAAATGCGACAAAAAAAAAGACAACCTAGTTTAGAAAAAGAAAAGACAACTTGGAGTGAGTATTGAGTGAGATTGGCATGCATTATCTAATGATTCTTACCAAAGATAAAAGGAAAGACAATTTGATCATATATTTCCTTATTCTCTTTGTTTTATAAAGAATATTATTTAAACATTTTTCTCGCATATTAAAAATAATAAAAATACATTAATATTTTTTTAATTATATTTTTCTGATCAATATTATTTGAGATAAATAAATTTATTTACTAAATTAATGCATTTTATAATTAATATTCAATTAAAATTAAATAAAATTGTATTGAAATTGTAAAATAACATTTTTATGTAACAAGATATGCTAAGAAAACAATTTTTAAAAAACAGAAGAAAGAGTACTATATTTTGATATCGATGAGCTTATTTCTTGTTTGTTTGTTCATAAATTAAGAAATAATGAACCGTATTCATTACTCCCTCTGTTTCATAATAAGTGTCACTTTAGGTTTTTAATTTTGTTTAAAAAAAGTGTCACTCTACAATCCCAATGCAATTTTGTACATTAAATCTAATTTTTACCCTTTTGAATAGCCAATAGATTTTTATTTAAATCATTCTCATTTAATTAATTATACATTAAATAGGGATATATTAATCTATTATACATACTTCTTAATCTCCGTGAAAAGTGTCAAAGTGACACTTATTAAGAAACGGAGGGAGTATTTACTATCTAGGTACATACAAATGACAAATCTCATACACCACATTTATTATTTGTGGATCTCATTGTTGGGAAAATTTTACTGCAAGATCTAAAATAGTAGGTGTATTAATTACTTAGCAATGATTTGCTTTCTTTTTGAATTGAGGAAACCCTACAAAACTAAAACATGTGTTGGGTGAAATTTATGAAGTGTTGTTTTTAAAATTTATAGTTTTGAAATTGTGTTTGTAAAAATTATCTTAATCTAATATCTATCTTATTAATAGAGAAATTCATTCTACTCCTAGAGATTTATAATGACTTTTTAGTCTTTTCCTAGATTCTAAACAAAAAGCAAGCTTCACTTAAAGCCTGTGAAGGTTCAATCAGTTATTATAAGTACCTTTTAATCTACATATACCTAATACTAAACAGTAACTATAACATGAGAATAGAGATCTTAGTCCTAATAACAATCAATTATGTAGCACAATTCTGTATTTTAAATTAGTTTTGCCTTATATAGTTCAATTTATAATAATAATATTATTAATATTAAATATGTAGACTAAATCTTGAGTTATAAAAAGAAATACCTCAAATAATGTAATATCATTATAATCTATAATTGTTATTTAATATTAAATGATGTATATATTTTCCAAATTTAAAATGAAATTGAATAATCATCAAAATATAAAGTATGTAAACCATCAAGATATTTTTATATGTTTTACGAGTATTTTTATATTTTTATTTCAAATAATAAATTTATTGTACCAAAATATTATGAAAATATATTACTATGTATTTACGTATAAAGACATAAATCATTTTATATTAACAATGTTGGTAAAGACTTATGAACAACATTATTATAGATTTTAAATGAATTTATTTAAAATATAACATCTAAATATAAATAATTTATTTAAAATATTATAATATATATATATATATATATATATTAAAATAAATATGCGCTGATACAACAAAAAGTGATCAAATAGCAAATGAGCTACATATGATACTATTCTAGTTGCCTAAATATCCAACAGTAATATAAGTAACTAACACCATATAAAAGCATTTCAAAGAAATAATTAATTTTAAATTTGACACATAAAAATGGAAAAAACATTTATGTGATCATGCATATCAAAATAACTACAATTAAAAGTTAAATTCAAAACCAAAGAATTAATCCAAACTAAAATGAATTAAAAGATACCAATTCAAACTAGAAAAAACATAAATATTTATATGGATTAAAATTTTATATATCTTTTAAGTTTATTTATATTTAAATGAAAATAAAATACTCAGATTACAATTATAAACACATTATATTAGTTATCTTTAGGCGGAAATAACTCAAACCAATCTAAATAGCTGCTACCTAGACTCATCGATATGTTCTCGCTATTAGCATGTACGCATATTGTATGATCTATGTAAGTAAGATATACACAGTAAAATAACTTAAGTTCAATTAAGTAAACTTCATTTGGTATATCTATATCTTTCTTTTCCACACAAAATCATAAGTCTTATTGCAGTAACTTATGTAAACCATTGTATCACTAAACCCGTTGGCAGAAACTAGTATCAAAGCAAGAACCACAGTGCAAACACAAATTGCTATCTAACGAGGTTCATCAACATGTCTATGCTTTCAGAATATATTGAAACCGACCCTCTTAGTTCGTTCCAAACACTCTCCAGTCCAGGGTATTTAAAATAAGCACTACCGATTTACATCAAAAACTTTCACTTCTGAGATTGGCTCTTATCTTTCTTTTTTTTCTCTCTCAAAGAGAGCTAACCATCACCATCACCCAACCTTTTTCTCTAATATTCCACAGTTGTTTTTTAACTAAAATGAATTATTATTTAATTTAAAAGATATATAATTAGTTTTTATTATCTAGTAGTACTAATTTATAAAGGTTTTTGAACTAATAAAAACGAGAGAAGAATTTGGAAAATAAGAAAGTACAGTATAAATGATGAATGTTCCCATAAGACTAATAGATATCATTATTTACAACACTCTTTTATGAAACAGACAATAACTCTTGAAACAGACAATAACTCTTGAAACAGACAATAACTATCATTTACCTCTGAAAACTAGACAAATCCGAATGAAAAAGATTGGATATAAGAAAAAAACTCAATGATCCTAGAAACAATAAACTTGTCTCCGGTCAACGCTTTTAAGACTCTTCTTATTATTCTCACTTCCTTCTAACACTCACTTCATCTCTCTCATCTCACTCTCTCCCAGTTTACACAGAACAAAAAAGAAACATGCATCTTCTCTATCTCTTCCTGATTCTTCCCACTGTCTTCTCCCTAAACCAAGAAGGCTTCATCCTCCAACAAGTCAAACACTCTCTCGACGACCCACTCTCCTCCCTCTCCTCCTGGAACCCCCAAGACGACTCACCTTGCCGGTGGTCCGGCGTCTACTGCGGCGGAGACTTCACTTCCGTCACTTCCATCGACCTCTCCGGCGCCAGCCTCGCCGGACCTTTCCCCTCCGACATCTGCCACCTCACCAAACTTACAGACCTCTCCTTGTCCGAAAACAACATCAACTCCACGCTCCCTCTCGACATCGGAGCTTGCAAGAGTCTCCAGACCCTCGACCTTGCCCAGAACCTCCTCACCGGCGAGCTTCCCCACACTCTTTCCGACCTCCCCTTCTTAACGTACCTCGACTTAACCGGGAACAACTTCTCCGGCGACATTCCGGCGAGTTTCGGCCGGTTCGAGAACCTCGAGGTTCTCTCTTTAGTCTACAATCTCCTCGACGGGACCGTTCCTCCGTTTCTTGGCAACGTCACTACGCTCAAGATGCTGAACCTGTCGTACAACCCGTTTACTCCGGGTCGGATCCCGCCGGAGCTCGGGAACCTGACGAACCTCGAGGTCTTGTGGCTCACGGAGTGTCGTTTGCTCGGGGAGATACCTGACTCGCTGGGTCGACTCACCGGACTCGTTGACTTGGACCTCGCCCTCAACGACCTGGTGGGTCCCATCCCACGGTCGCTAGGCGGGTTGAGCAGCGTCGTGCAGATTGAGCTTTATAATAACTCGTTGACCGGAGAGATCCCGAGGGAGATCGGGGAGTTGAAGTCGCTGAGGCTTTTCGACGCGTCGATGAATCAGTTAACCGGGTCTATACCGGAGGAGCTTTGCCACGTGGCGTTGGAGAGTTTGAATCTTTACGAGAATAAATTGGAAGGTGAGCTTCCGAGGAGTATAGCTTTGTCTCCTAACTTGTACGAGCTTAGGATCTTCGGAAACCGCTTCACCGGCGAGTTGCCGCGTGACCTCGGGCGTAACTCGCCGTTGAAATGGATAGACGTTTCGGAAAACGAATTCTCCGGCGAGTTGCCGCCGGAGCTTTGTGGGAAAGGGGAGCTGGAGGAGTTGCTGATTATTCACAACTCGTTCTCAGGCCTTTTACCGGAGAGCCTTGGAGATTGTCGTAGCTTGACACGTGTCCGGTTAGGGTATAACCGGTTATCCGGTCAAGTTCCGGCAGGTTTTTGGGGACTGCCTCATGTTTACTTGCTTGAGCTTATCAACAACTCGTTCTCCGGTGAGGTTTCAAAGAGTATCGGAATGGCGTCGAATCTCTCGCTGTTGTTACTTACCAACAATGAGTTCACCGGATCTTTGCCGGAGGAGATTGGGTCTTTGGACAACCTTAATCAGTTGTCGGCGAGTGGAAACAGGTTCAGTGGCTCGTTGCCTGAAAGCTTGATGAATCTCGGTGAGTTAGGTACTCTTGATCTTCACGGTAACCGGTTTACAGGAGAGTTATCTCCTAAAATCAAGTCTTGGAAGAAGCTAAACGAGTTGAACTTAGCCGGTAATCAGTTTTCCGGTTCAATCCCGGTCGAAATCGGGAACTTGTCAGTCTTGAACTATCTTGATCTCTCCGGTAACCTTTTCTCCGGCAACATCCCGGTTTCATTACAGAGTTTGAAGCTAAACCAGCTGAATCTGTCGAATAACCGGTTAACTGGTGAGCTACCACCTTCTTTAGCTAAGGAGATGTACAAGAACAGCTTCCTCGGGAACCCGGGACTGTGCGGGGACATAAAGGGTCTGTGTGGCTCTGAGGATGAAGCTAAGAGCAAAGGCTATGTATGGCTTCTCAGATCGATTTTCGTACTTGCGGTAATAGTGTTTGTTGCGGGACTTGCTTGGTTCTACTTCAAGTACATGACTTTCAAGAAAGCAAAAGCCATGGAGAGATCAAAGTGGACACTAATGTCCTTCCACAAACTCGGATTCAGTGAGAACGAGATTCTCGAAAGCTTGGATGAAGACAACGTGATTGGAGCTGGAGCTTCGGGTAAAGTCTACAAGGTTGTACTCACCAGTGGAGAAACCGTTGCGGTTAAACGTTTATGGACAGGATCAGTTAAAGAAACAGGAGACACCGATCCAGAGAAAGGCGAGAGACGTGGAGTCAAAGACGAGGCCTTTGAAGCTGAAGTAGAGACATTGGGTAAGATTAGGCATAAGAACATTGTGAAGCTATGGTGTTGTTGCACCACAAGAGATTGCAAGCTATTGGTTTATGAGTACATGCCTAATGGTAGCTTGGGAGATTTGATTCATAGCAGCAAAGGAGGAACGTTGGGATGGCAAACTAGGTTTAAGATCATCTTAGATGCGGCCGAGGGACTTTCCTATCTTCACCATGATTGTGTACCTCCCATTGTGCATAGAGATGTTAAGTCCAACAACATTTTGATCGATGGAGACTATGGTGCAAGAGTTGCTGATTTTGGAGTGGCTAAAGTGGTGGACATGACCGGGAAAGCTCCTAAGTCCATGTCAGGGATCGCTGGCTCATGTGGTTATATTGCACCAGGTTAGTCTTATTATATTGGTTGATTAATAGTAATAAGATTTAGTACATGTTGCATGGCCATTCACACGAACTACATTTAAGACATTAGTTGAGAGACTTAAATGAGCATTCACTGTCCGTTGAGACATGTCTGAATCATTGGCTCAACAACCTTCTCACACTAGTCCATTAATGGATTTGAAACTTTCTTTTTGTTTGTTTTCCCACTTGCAGAATATGCATACACGCTCCGTGTAAACGAGAAGAGTGACATCTACAGTTTTGGGGTAGTGATACTTGAGATAGTTACTAGGAAACGCCCGGTTGGTCCGGAGTTAGGGAGAAAAGATTTGGTGAAATGGGTATGCTCGACACTGGACCAGAAAGGCGTAGAGCATGTGATAGACCCGAAACTTGACTCTTGTTTCAAAGAAGAGATAAGCAAAATCCTCAACATAGGGCTTCTCTGCACTAGTCCCTTGCCTATAAACCGACCATCGATGAGACGTGTGGTTAAGATGTTGCAAGAAATTGGCGGTGGAGACGATGAGAGCCATAACAAGACTAAGGATGGAAAGTTAACACCTTACTACAACGAGGAAGCCTCAGACCAGGGAAGTGTAGCTTGAGACACAACAAGTCTATTTTGTTTTTGCCCCCAAAAGCTCTCAATTTTTGTTGCTTGAAGCTGTGAATGAGGGCATTTAATCAAAGATTCTCCACCAATTTTTATTTTGTAAGGGTTTTGGGGTAAAAGAGGGTATCAGTGACTGTTAAGTTTTATCATATAGCTATATAAAATTATCTAAAATTGGTGTTTCAGCTTCCACTGTAAAGCTATTAGTAGTTAATATGGTTTGTAAGAGTTTCTTTTTTTTTATTGCGTAAATGCAAATGAAAATGCCAGTTTTAACTTGCATTTAAAATAGTTTCCATATTTGGGTAAAGAGATTCTAGGTTCTTGAAGGAACATGTCTGATGTATCCATCTTTAAAGCGTAGGCTAGTGAACTATAGGAGGCTCATGTGTGTTGACAGTATGTGACATTGTGACTGTAGATTCACATGGCTCTTAAATTCTCCAACTTTTTCAAATTTCAGGTTCTGTTATTTATATTTCCGTTACTTACTTTACGTACATAGGCATCAGAGGTAATAAGGTTTGGCTTATGAGAGGACTATATATATCAACGTTCCAGCGAACCCTTTCACCATAAAACAAATATTGATGTTGGAGAATTTAAAAGCGATTACTATATCTTCCACAAGTATATTTCCATATACAATATGTAGTTGAGCCTCTTAAAAAGTAGTTAAGTCATCTAAATCAAAAGAAGGTCGTTAGGGAACGCTTAACTTCCTAACTGCAATGATTATACTCTTAATGATGACTTTTGGTTAAAAGATAACTTCTATTGTCAGGTACAAAACAAAACACGAACGTTGACATCTTACCATTAGATGTGCTTTATCTAACTGGAGAATTTACCTACACAAACGTAATTTAAGATTACATAAATAGTTAAGTAAAGAATCTAAAGATGAGCTGTTGTTGTTGGGTGAGGAAATTAGAAGTGGGACTAATAGGCATTGAAGCCCTCATTGGTAGATAGTATCATTCAATAAAGGGACATTGACACCTCGCCTTCATCTTTGCCTTGTCTCTCTGTCTCTTTCACTCACTTCCCTTTCTAAATCATTTCTCATTTTTGTTATTTATCAACATGTTGCATGATGAAGTTCAATACATGATTCCACATATTTTGTTTTTATCTACAACAAATATCACTCATCCATTTTATCTTTGTGAAAATTTTATTTTAATACACGTTGCAACTTGCAGCTTATTATAACAAAGCTAGGCAACTTCTCTTATTCTAGCAATTTTGGTATTCTATTTGCTAAATGGTTGTCAAGTAAGAAAAGCATATAGTTTGTGGAGATTTTAAATAGATTTATAAGAAAAACGATTTTTTTTATAAAATGGAAAGCATAGTAGGGACCAGAGTTCAAAAGATAAGGTTGGATTGCGAAATGATCACAGACATATGAGTGATTGAGTATGATGACCCACATGCATACGGGTACACACTCACACCTTAGGCCATTCGGCTTTCGAATGGGCCTATTGGACCCACATAGTTATTTTTTCTACATTTTCACAAATCTTACACATCAACTACTGTAACTTGTCAAAGGCCCATTATAAAAAATAAGGGAAACCCAAGGGCGGTTTGGTATATTGTTTTAGATGAATTTTGGGATCTTCTTTGAAGACATGATGAAGCCAGATAATTTCTTCACTATCTTTATATTCCTAAAACAAACGTTTGTGCTATGTTCTAACCATGTAATTTGGCAATGTACTCTCACCGTTGGACTCAAGATTAGTCAAAAGTTTAATAGTGAGATGATTTAGTAGCTGAATCAGAAAAGTCACTTCACCTAAACCATTTTATGTGCGTATATGACATGACATTATTAGAGGGCGAGTGATTATACAGAAAAGTTTGGTGTAACCATCTCAAAAGGAGAAATCCATCCGACACATGAGTCTTGTATAGTATTAGAGATCCGGACCAAGTATATATGACACTTTCACGGGGAATAGAATATGTATCACCTGAAAATGAGTTTTTTTTTTCACTTTCAAATCAACGTCTTTTGTCCATAAAAGTTTAAACTTCTACGAAGAGGATTAACAGTCAACCATAATTTATCTCTAACATGTGATACGTGAATAGAACTAGTCCACATGTGATAAGTGAATACAATAATTTGTATTTGATTTCACAAAAACATTCTCGATCGCTTTCTTCTGCAATTTTATTTATCTTGTACTAGGCCTTCTTGAGGTGTGTATTTTTCTTTCTTAAGGGTTGTTGTGGTTTCTTTATCCGCTGTAATAAGTTGCTCTTCGAAAACATAGAACATAGACTTAACAGAAATAGTTTTATTCCAAGTATTTTTTCATTAGAAAACATTTGAACACCTATCTCTGGTTTAATCAGATTTACAAGGTTACACACAACCGTGTATTTTGACTGACCAATTTCTAATTACACTGATAATCCAAGTCAAAACACACGTTGCTTGATCATCATTTATAGATCTATTCCTAACTTGGTTTTGTACGACTAAGTTATTCAGTGTTCTTGCACTTAAAAATCCTAGCCTCCTCAATTTTTTTCCCGACTTATATATCTCATGCCATGTATCTTTCGCGTATCTCTTCTTTCCTTAATTCACATATCATATCTTGCATCATATCTTCACTAGATATCCCTCATTGTACGGTTCTCTTCTTTGTCATCAAATGCTTGAGCTTACCGTTCTTGCAACATTCTAAAAGAAATTAAAATGATATAAATCTTAACATTTTGCCAGAAAAAAATAAAAATGGATCGATGGTACATTACGGCAATTCTAAGGATGTATAGATCTTCTTACAATAGACAAGAATGAATTTATCTATAACTTCTGGTGAGGTATCTGCTGTCAAAGAGCTGAATATAAGAATTTTGGGTGTAGGTTGCTTGCTAAACACGAAAGTTTGTTCTGTGCGTGAAGCTAGGGTCTTATTTTTGCTACGCCAAGTAGGACCAACATGTATATATACAAGTAAGACTATAGATAGTATACGATCCAACATTTTTCTTTTAACTTTATGTTTCTATATAAATGAATTCTACATATACACACGTGACAATTCGTCTAAGGGCAATAACTTAACGTTTAGCCATTGCGTAGTGCACAATCTTGGATGATTTTTCTATAAACGGTCAAAAGATTAATCAAGATTATATTATAGTGTACAACTTTGTGACTTCAAAATTATATTAAACTGACAAAAACTAAAAAGAAAGTTAGAAAAAGAAATCAAATTTCAATAACGACACTCCATCTCATTATCTTTCTTGTTTGTGAAGATATTACTTTCTCTCTTTTATTCACCTATATATATATATATATATATAAACTACATATCCTGATTTAATTTAATATTTTTGTGCACATTTTGTTTCTTCCTATTTGTAGTTGGATGCCACATTTAATTATCTTACACTAATATGGCTAATAATATATTTAGTCACGATAAATCAACTGTGGAAACTAGAAAACGAAAAAAATGGTCAAGAATAGTCATAATCAAATTTTGAAAAACTTGTATTTAATAATTATTGTTTGCAAACGTATAAACATACACCATTAATAAACGTGACGTTCAAGCAACCTCTCAAAATATTATTTTAAAACAATTTTAATTTAGTTTAATATAATTAAATTTTTGGAAGAAAACTTATCAGTCACTTGCCCCTCTTTCTATATCACCTCATCTTTAGCTTCTTTCTCCCCCCCCCCCCTCTCCCTCTCTCAACTCTATCTTTTGATAGTTCTGATTTTAATTAGGTTTAGATTTTGGTGGGTTATTGTAGAGAGAGAGAGAGAGAGAGAGAGAGGGATCAGTAAAAGATGAGCTGGTGTGATGGTTCAGATGAAAACTACGACCTCAATCTTGAAAGAGCATCCAACATTGATCATCCATCGATTCAACTCAAAGACCAATCTCAATCATGTGTCACGAGCCGTCCAGATTCAAAGATTATCGATGAGTCTCCCATCATGACTTGTTCTTCTTGTGGACATAAGATGCATCAACAAGATCACGATCAGGTTATGTATATAAACCATTAATGGTTTACCTAAAAGACCTCCCTAGTCAATAATAAATTATACATATATCCTATGTATTTTGGCACACATATTAAAGTAAATAAATTTGATTTAAGGTTGGCAGCATCAAAGATTTACCAAGTCTACCGGCAGGAGTGAAATTCGACCCGTCGGATAAAGAGATCCTTATGCACTTGGAGGCGAAGGTTTCATCCGATAAGCGGAAGCTTCATCCTTTGATCGATGAGTTTATACCCACACTTGAAGCTAGAGAGAATGGAATTTGTTATACGCATCCTGAGAAACTTCCTGGTACAAATACATAACATATATATATAGTTGGAAGAAAGAATAATGTTTACTGAAAACTAAATTAATGCAATTATTTTCTTTTTTCAAGCTTACAAATTTAGAAAAAAATACTTTTGGGTTTACCCATTTATATTAGAGGGTTATTTTGTGGAAAATTGTAGAAATAGGGATATTTTGTCAGAAAAAATGGAAATCTTTCTTACATTTGATGATGGTATTATTTTGTTGTGCTTTACTTATTAAATTTATCTCAAAACAAATGATCCAATCTAGTAAAGTAATGTACCGATTGGTGACAAATATATAACAGTCTCCAAAAATTTGTCTATGATTAAAGTGGTTAACATATGTTTAACATATGCCAATCTTGTCCAAGTAGGAGTAAGCAAAGATGGGCAAGTACGACACTTCTTCCACCGGCCATCAAAGGCTTACACGACAGGAACACGAAAACGTAGAAAAGTGAGCACAGACGAGGAAGGCCACGAGACACGGTGGCACAAAACGGGAAAGACCCGACCCGTTTTGTCTCAGTCAGGACAAGCTGGTTTCAAGAAGATCCTAGTGCTCTACACGAACTACGGTCGCCAGAAGAAGCCCGAGAAGACGAATTGGGTGATGCATCAGTATCACTTAGGGCACAGCGAGGACGAAAAAGACGGCGAACCAGTTCTCTCTAAAGTCTTTTACCAAACACAGCCTAGACAATGTGGAGGATCGACCGAGACTAAACCTAAGAATCTCGTAAACCTAAACCGGTTCAGTTATGAAAATCTTCAGGGAGGTTTTGAGTATGAGCATGGTGGGAGAAGTGAAGAGACTACGCATGTGATTCGAGAGGTGGTGGTTCGTGAAGGGGATGGGTCATGTTCGTTTCTTAGTTTTACTTGTGATGCAAGTAAGGGTAAAGAAAGCTTCATGAAGAATCAATGAACCATATAATATATAAATGCAGGTGCTTTGTGGAGTAAAGATGAGGAAAAGAATGATGTGACTGAGAGAGAACAGATTCTTTGTGTGTAGGTGTTGGGTAACTATCATAGTAAATTATTTTAAAGCTTTTAAGAGATTTAGGTTTAACTTTTGTTTGGGATTAAATTGGGGAAGCAACTTTAACCTCGAGATGTTACTGATATTTGTTCTTTTTTTTTCTTAAATAAAGTCTGTCAAAAATACTGTAATAGCTCTTTTTTCTTACAATTATTGTAACAAAACTAAGGTAATAATCAAATAAATAAAGGGATAATAAGACATATGAAAGTTGGAAACCTGATCTCTTGATCTTATTAACGTATTTTCTATAAGTAAGCACCATGTTACGTTATCATATCCAGATTCAAATCCTATCTGTTGCAGTATGCACTTTAATTTTTCTTTAAGAAAAAAAAAAGACTAGAGGATTCTTTCATGTACAAGAAAAAGAAGAGTTTCTTATTGTCATGTATATATAATATCGTATTTAAGGTAATCCAGCACGATTTTCACATGCTGATTTGTACAGTTATTTCCATTTTTTCGTTTAGATATATGTAACAATTAGAAAATTATATATTTGTTAGCTTTAATCAAAAACATATTTCCCATTTCTGTGTTTTATATATGTAACTATTATAATGATGTTGAATCTTTTTCTTTGATTTTTGAATTTAATTACATACCTATAAAAATTATTTGTTAATTTATAGATTCAACTAAACAATTAACTAGAATGAAAGTAGATATGTTTCCCTTGAATTGATCTTGTATACATTTGTGAATATATAGTACAATGAGTAGAGAGATCTCAGGGATCTTTACAAAACTGTTAAGAATATACTCTAGAATATTTACTAGAATATAGAAACTATACAAGCCGATAGTTATCTGCTAATACCCTCCCTCAGTCGCAGCGGTGGTTTAGTTATGCCAAGACTGGAACGAAAACTCATGAACAAGGAGGATGGCAATCCCTTTGTAAAAATATCAGCATATTGCAGTGTAGATGGCACATGGTGAACACGCACTTCGCCTTTTAGGACCTTTTCACGTACAAAGTGAATATCTATTTCGATATGTTTGGTCTGCTGATGCTGAACAGGATTTGATGATAGGTAAACCGCACTCACATTGTCACAAAATACCACTGTAGCTGTAGTTAGAGGCCTCCCCATTTCGAGTAGAAGATTGCGTAACCAACATGCCTCTGCTACGGCATTTGCAACTCCCTTATACTCCGCTTCGGTACAGATCGTGACACTGTTGGTTGGCGTTTTGCCGACCATGATATTAAGTTGTCTCCAAGGTACAAACAAAAGCCAGACGTCGATCTCCTAGTTGTGGGGCAGCCGCCCCAATCAGCGTCAGTGTAGGCCGTGAGAGTAGAACTATGTTTCCTCAGCAATTGTAAGCCTAGTGTCTTTGTGCCTTGTAAATAGCGGATAATACGTTTCAGGGCCAGCCAGTGGGTCTCTCTGGGATCATGCATGAAGAGACATATTTGTTGAACTGCATAGGAAATGTCTGGCCTGGTGAAGGTGAGGTATTGTAATGCTCCGGCGAGGCTCCTATATTCGGTGGGATTAGGAACCGGCTTGCCTTCTTGTGCCGCAAGCTTCGACTTCAAGTCTACCGGAGTGGAGCACGGTTTGCAATCAGTCATGCCGGCTCTTTGGATTATCTCCTCTGCATATCTACTTTGATTGAGAAAGAGTCCTCTGTCATTAAATTTTGCAGATACGCCGAGGAAGGAGTGGATGATGCCGCAGTCCGTCATGGGAAACTCAGACTTTAGCACCCGTATGATTGTATCTTTGAGACCCTGTGTTGATGCGGTGATAATGATATCGTCAACGTAGAGTATAAGATACGCCATTAGTCCTTTTTTGTTGTAGAAAAACAGGCTCGCATCCGATCTGCTTTGCATAAAACCATTGTTAGTTATAAATTTAACAAATCTTGCATTCCATGCCCTCGGAGCCTGTTTTAGGCCATAAATGGAGCGCTTGAGTTTACAAACGTGATTTGGTTTTGTTTTGTCCACGAAACCCGGCGGCTGGAACATATATACCGTCTCGTCCAATGTCCCATGTAAGAAAGCGTTTTGAACGTCGAGCTGGTTCACCTCCCATCCGTTTGCCAATGCCACATGTAACACCGTTCGTATGGTCACCGGTTTGACGACTTGGCTAAATGTTTCATCAAAGTCGACGCCATGTTCTTGTGATTTCCCATTAGCCACTAAACGAGACTTGTGTTTCCCAAAAATTCCATCTGCATCATACTTATGTTTGTACAACCACATGGAGCGCACAATGTTAGTGTTAGGAGGTCGTGGGACAAGATCAAAAGTCTCGCTTTTAAGAATAGCATCGTACTCGACAGTCATCGAGTGATTCTAGTTAGGATCATCTAGTGCACTAAGATGGCTTTTTGGTAGAGGGGAAATGGCTTGAGTTTGAAGTGAGAAAATTTGTTTTGGTTTGGAAATACCGTGTTTAGAGCGAGTGGACATTGAGTGCCGTGGTACCTCTGGTACTGCGGGTGCAGTTTGAGTTGGCGCCTCAGTAGGAGGTGGGACTGCAACCGGATGGTGAATAGTTGCAGATGGAGCTTCCAATATCTCGCGGAAGATAGGGGAAGGAGGCGGGTCAGTGTTTAGAAAATCATAGGCCGATGGGATTGGTGCTTTTACATCTTTGTAAGGAAAGAGTTTTTCATCAAAGTTCACATTTCGTGAAATGAAGATTTTCTTAGATGAGAGATCCATGCATCTGTATCCTCGGTCATTGCTAGGGTAGCCCAAGAAAATGCATTTAGCGGACCTGGGAGACAGCTTTTGAGAATTTGAGTGGTTGATATTAGCATAGCATAAGCAGCCAAAGATTTTAAGGTGAGAGTAAGAGGGTGGTTTTCGAAAAAGTAAGGAGAAAGGGACCTTGTTTTGTATTGCCTTAGATGGAAGTATATTCAAGATGTGGACCGCCGTGTGAAGAGCCTCTACCCAGAAGGAAGAAGGTAGATTAGCTTGGAAAAGGAGACTGCGCACTGCATTGTTTATTGTACGTATCATCCTTTCCGATTTTCCGTTTTGTTGGGAAGTGTGTGGGCAAGAGAAACGGAAGGTTATACCCTTTGAAGCGAAGAAGCTGTGAAACTCGGAGTTGTTGAACTCCCCACCATTATCACATTGTAGTGATTTAAGTCTTTGCTAAACTGTGTTTTAACATAGTTATCAAAGTGATGAAATTATGAGTATGTTTCATGCTTATGTCGCAGGGGGTACACCCATAAGAAGTGGGAAAAATGATCAAGAAAGAGTACATAGTACTTGATCCCACTAATACTTGTTACCGGCGAAGTCCACAAGTCCGAATGGATAATTTCGAAAGGACCAGAGACACTCGTGTTTGATTGATAAAAAGGAAGCTTTGTTTGTTTTCCAAACTGACAAGCAGAACACAAGTGATTAGGATCACGTTTATTACATGATCACGCCGCATCATTGTCATCTGCAGGTAAGAGAGTGCCGTCCAAATGGCCGGAAACATCGAAACTTTGACAATGAGTTATGAATAGTTCTCTCCATGCGTCATAGTTACCATCGTCAATGTCCAAGAGAAAAGGGACATGGGATTTGATGTTGGTAACACCATACGCACGTTCGATTGGAGCAGCGTTAGGTTGAGCAGCCATGGAGGAGAGTAGAAGAAAAAGACGAGAAGAAGGAAGAAGAAAAGAAGACGCAGGGAAGAAGCGTAGAAGAGGTTCAGAATCGTGAACCCTCTGATACCATGAAAGTAGATATGTTTCCCTTGAATTGATCTTGTATACATTTGTGAATATATAGTACAATGAGTAGAGAGATCTCAGGGATCTTTACAAAACTGTTAAGAACATACTCTAGAATATTTACTAGAATATAGAAACTATACAAGCCGATAGTTATCTGCTAATATAGAATACATATGACACATGCATACCTTATGGTTTTGTTTCTGTTAACATTAATCAAACTAGAAAGGCTTCTTTACACTTGTAAGATCATACAATTTAGAAAAACGAATGAATCAAAAAAAAATTATTTGATAAATTTGTGGCAACAATACACATATATTGTAAGTCGTTCTTTTCCATATTTCTGAATCTGAAAAAACTATCTTTCCTGTTAGAGCTACCTCCAGTGGCTACATATATAACTCTTGTTCTGAATCTGTCTCTGAATTGGGTTTCCTTTTGTGTCCTTGACGTATTCCACATCTGGCTCTGCCGGGAGGAGAAGGAACAATGAGAATGAGACTGCTGTCTATATTGCTATTCATAGTGAATCTTAGGTGACTTGTGTTTCAAGCAAACATATCGATATGGGTATTCATATCAGCAGACATAGATTTATATATTAAATTACAACTGTAAAAAATAGCTTCGATGTTGCGAGTGCATTTTGTAAAAAGAAATGCTTTAAATCGTCGGTGCCAAGACATATATTTATGTAGTCTTTTTGTTTGCGTTAATTGGCAACACGAGAAATATTATTCACCTAAATTAAACAGTTTCATGGAACCTAGGTAAAAGATGAAGATGATAAAGAGCAAAGCCAACGGGACCTCATGAGAAAAAGAGGCCCAACGCAGCAACATGTGACGCAATGGTTCTGTTCCTGACATAATGTCATAACTATGATGCACACGATGTTGAAATTTACTCACCGTCCATTGAAGCATTAAACGAGTACATTAGTCACCAATTTTTCCAGTAGATCTTACAATGGCTCTAAACTTAAGGTTTACCGAGAGAAGAATGTGGCAAATTCATCACTTACTTAATCTTCACAGTAGAAGTTGGAAAATGAAGTGAAGGAAATGATTCGCAAAGTGAAGGTAAGACAGAGGGGAACCTCATATTATAAGTGCAAACGAAGTAGAACAAAACTGAAAAGGAGAAGAGTCTCGTGACTTTATGTCACAAGAAGTGGTCCAAGTATATATAGTAAATGCTTCATTGCTTAAAATTAAGGAAAACATAATGGAGATAATGATGCATTAGAAATATAATTGTGTCTAAGTTAGTCTCTCTTGATATATAAGAAAATAGAAAATGTTAACCTTTATTATAATTTTTTTTAATCTTCTTCTGTCTTTGAAAACAGGAGAAGCTCATAACTTGTAAGCGTGCTCGAAATGACTATAAAAGAAAGAGGAGAAGATAAACAAGGGGAACTAATATAAAGTACTTAGTTAATATATTAAAAATGATGTTTTTACCCAGTACTGATTATGGCTTTCAGGTGTTTTGAGTTTTTAGTGTCAATTGAGTCTTCTCTGATTAATAAACATGTTAGAATAGAGTTTTGAGCACAAAAAACAATAATCTGAGCAAAAAGAAGCATTTTCGACATTTCTGGGTCAAGATTGGTCGATCT